>VZRH01002840.1:375446-414741 GCA_013397555.1 Urocynchramus pylzowi | reverse complement strand
CCCCGGAGCTATCCCCCGGCGCTGCCCCACGACTCTGCCCCCCGAGCTGCCCCCGGAGCTGTCCCCTGCCTCTGCCCCTGGAGCTGCTCCCCCCGAGCTGCCCCCGGAGCTGCCGCCCCCGCCCCGCGGTCCTTTGCCCGTCGGGAGCGATTGCCCGCGGCGTCTGCAAGCGCCGCTCCGGTGCGCCCAGAGCGAAGCGCGTGGCACGCCGCTGCGCCAAACATAATGGAAGTGCAGAGCTCCAGCCTGAAAATGCCCGAGTTCAATCCGCTCGGTTCTGTTCAAAATAAAGCTCCGTGGGTTTGGGGGTAGATTTATTTTTTTTCCCCCTTTGATTGTATCTGCTATAACCCGTTGAAAGCCTCGCTGCTTCGCTCTTGTTCACAGGTTGACGAGGATAGATGCGGTGGCATCCTTGCACACCTTCCCATCGAGCTGGTCCCACCCGCCTTGGCAAGAAACCAGCGTTTTCTCGGACAGTGCTGCTGAAGGTGCTCTGCATCCCGCCGCTGCGGGTGCTGGATGAGCCGGGCGGATACCCGCCGGCTGTCCCTCAGGGCCTGCAGGGCTGCACGACGAAAGGAGTCCTCCAAACAGGTTAGCCCGAGTAATGCCCTGCCACCCCGGCATCCGATGGCAGCAGGAGGAGAGCAGAAAAGTGAACTCTTTGGCTGGGTTTTCCTCTTTGTGATTTAGCCTGTTTTGTTTCCACCTTACTTTTCATAGGCACGTTTTCCATCCTGTGTCTTAAAGTGTATCCCTTTATATACCTTCCCGCCTTCCCCTGCTTTTGTGTGCTTTTACCTTTCAAACACAGAACATCTTAAATTTCTTTTGCTCGGATGAGCGAGGACTGCAAAATCCCGAGAGATGCATATAGGAAATCTGAGTGAATTTATGCTAGTTTGGCATTGTGGAAAACTACTGCCCACAGAGCACACTCAGCACTACCACAAGCATGCCCACATCAGTCAGCACGTAGCACTGCTCTGGACGAGTGTCTCTGGAAATGGGGAAAATGCTTTAGTCTCCAGCTAAGTAGGTCTCTCTTCTTCCTGTGGGGATTTCTAGTGAAAGTGCCCAAACTCCCCTACTCCCCCTATTTTAATTCTGCCTAGTTGAGTCAGTCACAGTCATCAGACAGTAGCAACCTTGAGAAGCTTGTCCTCTGAACCCAGCCACTTGGACATGAAAGGAAATATAGTCCTCCATGATACATTACTTGAGCTATCTAGGAGCTGCAGCATCATGCATTTTCAGCTTATTTAATGTACTTGCCCAGAAGTGAAAAGCTGTTATATTTATTTTTAAATTACATTTTTAAGATGTGTAGAAAACAAACTTGAATATGAATTAGAGTGATGGATTCTAATGTTTGAGTGCAAAGCCAACTATATGGTGCAACAGTATCTTGACCACCTGTGCATATTGAACGTGGAGAAACAAGTGCTTTGGACAGGTCTTCTGCTTTTATGTAATTCACTTTTAGGAAAAGGATATTTGTGCAGTACAAATGCACATTTCACACTTGTACATATATGGAGATCAGTAACCATTTGGGGTATTTGTAATGCACTTGATAAGGTGGTTTTATCCAGGAATGTTGGTCAGCTGTGTGTGATTAAAAGGTTTGAAAGGAATGCAGGTCAGCTCCAGAATACAATGTCATATAGGAGTATGAGCTGCCTGACAAACAGTGGTGATGAAAAAAAAAAACCAAAAAATCTTATTGTAATTTAGAGTCTATAAATACCATTCCTAAGCAAATACAATTTGTAAGATAAAAGCTTCCCAAGTGTCTTTGTATGTGTTATATATTAGTGTCTCAATTAGTACTGATAGCCCTGTTTGTGTATGTGCTTCTGAAATCATTGCTGAAAATATTGTTTAAATAAGAAGTGCTGATTAGGCTGTATGACTTTAAAAAACCCTTAAATTACGATAGACAACTTCAGTTCTTGTAAGAACTTCAGGATGGATTTTTACTGCCAGTTATATGGCTCCATCATTATTTTTTGTCTAAAATAAAATCACAGAATGTTAGCTCTCTTCTTGCTGTGTGTGCAGATACAAACATTTGCAGAAATAGTAAAAAGGCTTGTCATTGATAATCCTATTCCCAATGGAGTAAAGTGATTAAAAAATACATTGCCTGTTGTTTTTCTAGTCTGTCTGTGCAGGATCATTTAGTGGCTTGTTGAACCTCGGTATTCCTGCGTGGTGAAGCCAAGGCCAGTATTTGTGTCAGCTGCAGAGTATGGCTGGATGCACATGAGAACTGACTGATCTGTGGCCCACATCAAGGGCCCATGGCAGTCAGCAGCAATCATCTGTCAGTGAGCACATACATTGACTTTAATAAACACAAGACAGAACCCTCCATTACTTTTGAAATTCTCCTAGGAGATGAGTTTGAGACAGATTTAAAAGTGTGGTGCTCAGTGACACTGCTCGTGAAGGCATACTTAAGGCACAAAGCCCATGGAGATATTTCCTGCAGGAGATTTTTCTGTTCCTATGCAGGACCAATGGCAGTGTCTCCATGTTTGTTCCTGGATTTGTGTAGCAGTCTTGTGAAGCAGAAGGTAGACAGGAACAGAAAGGAGGCAGCAGAAGCCTGGAAGAGATGAGCCCAGCAACATACAGTATGTTGCCATTTTTTCCAGAGCATTAAGTCTGGGAATCAGTGTTTTACAGGTAACTCTAACAGTTGGTAACCTTAGGGACTTTATGTGATTAATACATACAGGCAGCCTGTGAACTTCTAGATGGTGACCTAGGACTGCTGATGTATAGTATCTCCACCAAGGAACATCACCAACAGTATCCTATTAGCAAAACCTAGCAATTACAGTGTAAGAGTATCTCCTGAAATAACTAAGAACAAGCTTTAGTTCGGTCAAATGATGAACCATGATGACTCAGTCATTCAGGGCAGTCATCGGGGCACTTAGATGTTCTCTTTTAAAAAAAAAAAAGAAAAAAAAATTTAAAACATATTCAGCTTTGAGAATCAGTAAGAGCAACTACCAGTTTTAGAGCATGGCAGAATTTATCTACTGATTTCAAGAGTCCAAACCAGGTGAATTGTTCCTGACTTCACCTTTCTGATTCTGAGTGGATGTAAACAGGACACAGATCAAATCAGCCTTGCAGCTATCTTTCGAAAAGCTTCATTCCCAATTTTTCCCACCTTCAGTCTACACTGCAATAAATATATGAAATTGCTCAATTTGGAAAAAAACATTTTAATTCTTAGAAGTACATAAGAATAGAGCAAATAATGGTATAGGCACAACTCTCTTAGGTTGAGAAAATGATGACAGTATTTCCCAGACTGCTAGAAGCAATGACTTACTGTTTCACCTTGATTATGACAAACACACACATATGCTGATGGGTAAGTCGGCCATCTGAGATTCATGGAACTGCTACATCTGAAGGAAAACTGAGACTACATAGCTAGGACTGCCATAAAACAATTGTTTTTCTGCTGTGTTTTTGCATTGTTTTCAGTGCTTGTAATGCCTGAACCTGATCTGTTAGCCCACAGTGGGCCAATCCCACATCAGCAGAATTCAGAAAGCAAGAGTTTGCCTTGAAAAGAAAGCAGATCAGTTCCTCATCCATAAGAGAGAGGCTTACAAAACCAGAAATAATTTGTTCAAAACCATCTTTCAGTGCATATAGCTTTGTTTCTGGGATTGGGCAGAAAGTATTTTCTGCAATCTTAAGAGGCCATTTAGTTGGCAGCATCGTGGGCGGAGAGGAGACTCAAGCCTGGGCTTTATTAAATGCTTATTTATTTGATCTATTCTGCTGGATAAATCACACAGAGAATTTCACAATGTGACATCCAAGGTCCTGCTCACACATTTGGCGCAGCTGTGCAGAAGAACTGAACATAGTATGTATGGTTGGAAAGCTAGTACTCGGCATTACTGCATCAAAAGGTCAGGGACAATTACCATAATCAGCTACTCTGATTTCTGGCATAAAGCCCCACAATTCCTGGTTGAACTAGAGAACGTTTTTCAGAAAGTGATCTAATCTTGATTACTACACTCCTAACAACGTTGTTGTAATAGATCATTAGCTTTACTGTTAAATTATGTATGCTTTGTCCATCTTCTCATTCAGCTTGTTTAAGTTTTGAGAGCCTGACTTTGCCCAATATAAATAGGAAGCTGTCCATTCTCATAGGTTTTTTACCATCTGTATATTTACAGTATGTTTTCAAGCCCCCTTCCAAAAGATTTTTGGACAGATTATAAAGGATTTCTTAAAACTTCTCTGATATTTTGACAGTAATACAAGCCCACAACTTTGAATTTGTGAATATTTGACATCAGAGATTTTCATTCTGAAAATTAATTTTGGCAAATTGGAAAGCTTCTGAGTGTGATCCTCACAACAAATGATCACAATAAATTTTTCTGGTTTTTTTTTTATTTTGGTGGGGGTTTTTTGGGTTTTTTTTTTGTTTGGTTGGTTGGTTTTTTTGGGTTTGGTTTTTTTTTTTTGTTTTTTTTTGTTTTGTTTTGTTTTTTGGGGTTTTTTTTGGGTTTTTTTTTGGTGTCCATTATTCCTCTGCTTTATGTACCAAGACCACCTTTCAATATGGCCCCATTAGCAAGTTGCCACAAGGCAAGACAGAATTGGAAGCAATGGATTACATGTCTGCTCCATAACTGCCCTGGTGTAGCTCCTTCTCCCTCCCTCCCTCCCATGCTGAAGCCAGATCACTTGCTAGGAAATGCTCCTGTTTAAGAGGTGGGTGAATTTGCACTCTTCAGAGGATAAGAGCATGAACAGAAGCAGATCCCACAAAACAGCTGAACCCGACCGGTTTTTGCATTATCTCACAGCACTAGAGCTTTGTGGGATTACTTGGCTACTGTTTTATACTGGGAATATGTGGGGTTGGCTGTCCAAAATTACACTCCAGTCTTCTCCCATCCTGTATATATGACACATGTTTTCTGATGTGACCTCATTAGGCAAGAAAAACAAGGAAAAAGAGTTGTTTTTTTTAATATTATTAGAATATAAAGATGTTGTATGGTGCCAATCCAGAGATAAGATAAAAAGTCAAAGGCCTTGGAGTTTAGGTTCAATGTCAATTTACACATATCCTTTTCAATTCATTAGGGGTATGAATGAGTCATTAGAGGAAATCCTGACTGGAGAACACATTAGCTTGTATTAAGGCCAAATATTATGTTTCACTTGAGCCTCAAGCAAAATCTGTACTGCCATAAACTTATTGTAAGAGCCAGAAGTGAATTCCGGTCACAGCAACCCTGTGAATTAATAAAAAACTTTATAGCTGTAACCAGTACACCACTACTGATTTGACTGTTTTGAAGATGCCCCAATTAATAACATTATTTTGAGAAAGTTTAAATCTGTGCTTACTGTCAATCCCTTGGCAGAAGACTCTATTTCCTGAATTAGATCAAAGCAAGACATTTCAAACAGTCTTTAAGTAATTGCTAAAATAATGATTAAAAGAACACTCTAGAGAAAACACTCTGTAAACCAGCTGACTTTAATAAAGGCCTAAAAGAAAGGCAAATCCCCATTAAAAAGTTAGGGCAGAAAAGCTTCAGCTTTGGGGGTTGACCAGTGTATTGGGGCCTGTTACTTCTCTGCTGAATTGAACAGTTGTGCAATAACTCTCTGTGGAGGGAACTTGGGGGACCTAGAGGAAAACAAAGTGTTTCTAAGCAGTTAGAGAGGTGGCTGCTTCCTGTTCTCTTGTCTTACTGAATCTCAGGCAACACATGCAGACTTGGAGTTGCACACAGATACACACATCTATCTGCATGTCTACCTATATGAAAAGAGCTCAACACAATGACAGCTAAAACTAGCCCTGAAATTATTCCTTGGAAAGTAAACATCAGTTCTTTACCCCTCTTTGTTCACTTAGAAGAGAGGGTTCATTTGCTGGGTTAGCTCAACAAATGAGAATATATAGTGGTCTGCTTTGGTTCTTATAAAAGTAAAGGTGCAAACAGTGGCTACACTACTCCCATTACAGACCACTCTCATTGTGATGCCTTCTTAACCTCTCAGAAGACATTTTTTCACTATCAAAGGCACTATTTTGGGTAAAAATAGTAACAATATATGGAGAGAGACGACAGCAAAAAAATGTGGCATTTACCCAGAAGGCTGAATACAGGAATTCTGTGTGTGAGCGTCAACAGAAGGCTACAGCCACCTTTAGTAAAGGTGCTGCTTTGCTCTGGAAGAAGACCAGTTCACCTGTAGCATCTGATCATTGCTGTGATCAGATGTTGATAGTTTCCACCTTCTCAGTTGCTGACAAGATGCTTCAGAACATTAATGTTCACATAAGGAATAAAAATTCCCATTCACGTGACTTCTTATTTGGCAAATCTGTATTTACTAGAGCTTACTAAAACCACCTGTCTGCCTGAGCTTCCATCTGTAAGACTGGAAATAGTTCTGTGAAGAAAAACATGGGAGAATTCTGCTTTCCTTTACCATAATTAACATTTAGAATTAAAAGATTTTTACATATTACTATACATTCCTACTGGAAAAGTGGAAATATCTTGTGAATCTTCAAGCTGACTTAACCTGACTGCTTTAAGGTTAAGAAATCAGGTTTCAGGCTGATTTCTATACAATCACAGAATCACAGGGTAAAGTGGGTTTGAAGGGACCTCAGAGATCCTCTAGTTTCTGCCATGGGCAGGGACACCTCCCACTAGACAATGTTGGTCAGGGCCATCCAGCCCAGTCTTGAGCCTTTCCAGGGACAGGGTATCCACAGCTGCTTTGAGGAACCTGTTCCAGTGTCTCACCACCCTCACAGCAAAGAATTTCTTCCTAAGACCTGAACCAAACCCACCCTCTTTCAATCTCAAACCGTTATTCCTCTCCTGTCAATACATGTTCTTGGAAAACATTCCTCTCCATTAGGCGCTCTTCAGGGAAGGGAAGGCTGCAACCAGGTCACCCTGAAGCCTTCTCTGCTTCAGGCTGAACAAACAAAGTTCTCTCAGCCTTTCTGTGTGGGAGAGGTGCTGCATCCCTCTGAGCAACCTGGTGGCCTTGCACTGGACTCACTCCAACAGGTGGATGTGCTGGGGACCCCCAAGCTGGATGCAACATGCCAAGGAGTCTCACCAGAGCAGAGCAGAGCAGAGGGCAGAACCACAGGAAAACCTGCTTTTCTTACCTTGTATAGAGGCAGTTACAAACAAGCTTATTTCAGACAACATTTTCCTTTGGCTCTCCTGTGTTCTATTCCACTGTTGTTTTCTTCCACTGTTGAAATTACCTATGTCTTTGCCATCTTTGATATCTAATGGATACCTATTTAAAGTACTGGGAATTAAAGAAGAAACAAATTATGTTCTATTTTCTGCACTACTCTGCCATTGCTACTAAGTAGTATTTGTCTGCAATAAATAATTAATAAAACAATCACAATTATAAAGGCATATTAGACTGTGGTACTCTTTGTAAATACCCTTGACAAGAAGATAAGGACTGTGGGTAAAATTGACCAAAACCTAATTAAGAAACAACATATTGTTCTTCATGAGGAAGACAGCATATTTTCAAAGCACAAGCTGAACTGAAGTCTAAACTAAATCCCTCTGAACTCAGGATACTCTCTCAACCTGGAACACAAATTCTCCCCACATGGTCAATAACACAGAATCAACTTTTTCCTCTCCCAACACTCACACGTGCAATTATGAACCAGCAATAACACAATTTGGTAATTGTCATTTGGAGGCATCATTTAGGTGCTTGATACCAAATAGGGTTTGTGCCAAAGAAAACTTTGTTAGTTATTCAAGTAGCATTGTATTAAGCATTGAAAAGACTTTGAAAACTCGAAACAGCAGTCATGTCCCATGGGATTCACAGTTCGTATTGTCAATCCATCCTCTGTCCCGTGATCATTGCTGTGATTTGCAAAAATAAGACCAGAAAAAAAGTCTAAAAACAATACGGGCCAAATAACAGCTGTTCTAAATTGTCATAACTTTTCCAATCAAAGAAGAATGATGTTGATTTACACCCATGAAGTTTCCAACTCGATCTTTTATTTTCTTCCTTCCAATATGTCATAAGGAGGATAATAGTAGCCAATGATAACACATCTTGCATGGTATTCCTATTCTCTTTGTATTTGTCCTACTAGTATTGTGTACTACACTGTTATTTTTCTCTTTTCTCCAGCTGTTTCTGTTTCTTTCCTTTGTGTCTTTTCCCTTGATATATTATTGTTATTTGAAACGGCAAAGAAACAGGTTCCAAATCTTTTTTCTCCAGAAGAAAACAGATTTATTTGAATTTCTCTTGGCAGCATATTCCCTGCTCATGGGCCACCATACAAGTACCAGCCTCTACAGTTTGTGACGACTCCATTGTTCTAGATACTGGTTGTTACTGTGGTGTGCCTGCATAATGAGAGAAAATCCAGAGTACTTAGCCTCTTGAGCACTTGGAAAATGAAGATGTGAGATTATATCATCTCTTTTTCTAAACTCTTAGCAATATGAGAGGATCACTAAGGAGTTTGAAACTTATCATCTACCTGAACAGGATTTCCTAATTTCCAAGGAAGCCTTATATTAGCATCTAGGTGGATCCTTACATACAATTTATCCTCCCAGTCCAAGAACTAGAAGCTGGCATGATTGCACTGGGATGCCAATCTGGCAGACGTTTCCTCCAGAGCTACTATCAGCTGGTATAGTTTAGAAATGCCTTTTGGTCACTTGAAATGGTTTGGGAGCTGGCCTTGGATCAACATGAGGACCAAGCTATTCAGCCCTCCTTCCCCCACACCCTTTTGTGTGATTGACAAGCCCCAAATTGAACATCTCAAACAATCTGCACCAAAAATTAGAGTTTAACCCAGAAACCTACTCAGTCAGATGGTCTATCTGTACTATCAGAATTTGTACAGCAATAGGCTGTCACATCCCTCAGTCTGGGAGATTATCCTGGGCCAGGTAGGGTACATTGCAGTTATGAAGCCTGAAGGCTCACAGGGACATGGGTCATCCTCTATTAGCCAAAACAGGCTGTCTCCTGGCCAGCCAAAAATCCCAAGGTGTTTTTTTGGCACCTATTGCTTTTTTAGATGTCTATTTTAAATATTGAAGTATGAAAAGGCAAAGTTTAGAACAGGACCTAAGGGTGTCAGGTTACTTCTTCCACTTAAGGATGATACCAGCAAAATAAGTGGAAGTTTAAGCACTGGAGATAACGGAGTTAACTGTGACTTAGCTAAAAAGGATTTGTGCACTTCAAGGATAAAACAGACAAAACAAGAGTAATTGTGATCTGACACTGATGTGTGTGCCAAAATCCTGCATCTCTATTTGAAGCCACACAGTTTAAGAAAAGCTGTGGAATTTGCACTCTCAGCACCTGTCAAGATTACAGGCTGACTTCACTTTTTTTTTTCCAAACGCAGGTTAAAACAAGAAAGTGAAAGGATTTCTGAAAGGAGGAAAAGGAAGGCACAATTAGAAATATATAAAACATTTAAGAAAAGGATTTTACTGTGTCCAGTGTGAGTGGATGAGAATTGGATTACGGCATGTAAGAGGGTTGGGAACACAGTCAGCAGATTCAGAGAGAAAACAGGTCAGAGCAGTGTTTAACTGCAACAGAAATTCCTTCAAGGAATTTCAGGTCATATGGAATAATTACAAAATTTATTCACAGAATTATAAAATCCAGCTGCTAGGCCTGCCCAGGATAACCCCCAAAATCACCCCATGGTGCCTGAGAGCATTGCCCAAACACCTCTTAAACTCTGTTGGGTTAGGGCTGTGACCACTTCTCTGAGGAGCCTGTTCAGTGCCCAGGCACCCTCTGGGTGAAGAATCTTTTCCTGATATCAAACCTAAACCTCCCCTGAAGAGTTTCATGTCATTCTCCTGAGCCCTGTCACTGGTCACCACAGAGAAGAGAACAGTGTCTGCCTCTCTGCTTTGCCTCAGGAGGGAACTGCCAAATTAGAATGAGGTCTTCCCTCACTCTCCTCTTCTCCAGGCTGAACAGAACCTCAGCCAAGTCACCTCAGCCACTCCTCACACAGCTTCCTCTAAAGGTCCTCCACCATCCTCATGGCCTCCTTTGGACACTCTCTAACAGCTCAGTGCCTTTATGTGTTGTGGCACCCAAAAGTGCCCTCAGCACTTGAGGTGAGGCTGCCCCTCACCTTGAGTAGAAGAATTCTTCCACGTGTTTCTTTGGTTGTTTCTCGACATGCAAATCCAAAACTGTTGCCAGTTTCAGATTGTTCTCAATTGTCTCCTGTGACATTGCATAAAAATAGCAGATGTTCCTGCACTGCTGTATGATTTTTCAATGCCTTATTGACTTAAAGGAAATGGTAAAACATTTTATGCAGTTGAAGTAATCCTGACCCAGCAGTGAGATGCCTATCTCTGGCATTGTTCCTCTCCTTGCCAAATATTGTCTCAGCAAGCTGCTATTTTAGATTTAATATTCTTGACTTGACATATCCCTTCATTAGAAAAAACATTATTTGCTTCTTTTTTCTAGTTTATGTCGTTCTCCTGTATGGAATAAATAATTAAAAAAAAAAAAAAACCCAAATCAAAACAAAACAACAAACTCAGTAAGAATATTATAAGGAAAAAGATAATGAGCAGAATAATAACCTCATCTGACCCAACATAACTATGCAGATAGTCTGTTGAAATTAGTCTGAAGATAGTCTGATGATTTGCTGTTGAAATGATACAAAAATTTATTTGCCACACCTGATTTCCCTGATAATTTTCCTAATATACGTGACCTATTTATCACTCACCTTGCATCTCCTTCTCCTACTTTAGCTCCTTTCATTTTGATGTATAATTTATGGAATCCTGCCTTTCCATACTTTTCACTCCATATTTATCCTGCATTTTCCCTCACCATCAGAATCACAACACTATGGGCAAGAAATGACAACGTAGACAAGCCACTTAGGGCTGAGTTTCTACTTCATTCTGACTGCAGAATGGCTTAGGCTAAGTGTGCTAGGGAAGCATGGAGTGTTTGGTGGGCATCCTGCAGAAGAATTTAACTCCTAACCTACTTCAATTATTCCATCAACTACTCCATCAACAACAGACAAGACAAATTCATTCATTATAGGCTTAGATATTCATGTTTGTTAGGAAACACTGTATATCTGAGTTAAAGTCTAACTAGATTTCCAACATAAATAGTCAGAAATACAGAAGGTATTGCATATATTGTGAAAATCATGATACACTGAAAAACTATCCCACTAGCTAAGTGGATGAAGGTTGATGGTCAAAGCTATGGTTGGCTACAGATACCTCACTATTTTTAAGACTTCAAGGAAAATGTAATACAGAAATAAGAGATATCTTCTTTGAGTTCTCTTCATCTGCCATCTACCAGTTGGAGGATTCACTTTACCCTGTTGGAATATTTTTATGCTTTAAGATAATGGAATAATAGATTTCTTTTTTTTTTTTTAATTTTTTGATGGGCAATTCAATGTCTCAAGAACTACCTACTAGTAATTTTATGTTGCTAATTCTTGTTTTGTTATGTTGATTTGACATTGCTCTTCAGAGTAAACAGCACACTGTCAGTAAATCCATGATTTTAACTTAGTTAAGCCACTTCTCTAGTTAAGAGAAGTGGCTTAACTAAGTTAAAATAATCCTTTTCAGCATGCTTCTCTCTCTCATATAATATATTTTAAGAAGACGTACACGATTCGAAGTAATTTGTTGAAGTGTTGAAAGATCCTTCACAGAATGTAATTCTGGCTCTAGTGAAAAGAAAAAAACAAAATTTCCACTGGCTTCACTGGGGTCAGGATTTTGAAAGATGTCATGTTTCCATATTGCAAAAGTCAACTCATTTGGCCCTTAATATGTGCTTGCTGTTTGCATATCCTGCAAAACAGACCCATAAAATTCATTCTACTCTTTTTGAGGGATTCAGAGTGTGCAAAACCTGCTTAAATTAAAAAAAAAAAAAGTTTTATTTGATATAGTTCTATACTTCTGAAATTAAGCTTTTGCCACTGTTTAAAATAAGATATGTTCCAGTTTATAGTAATGGGGTTAGATTTCAGGTTACTCCAGTAGTATCAGGTCTCTCAGTTCTGCTATCCAGAATCCATTGTATTAAAAACAATGCTTTATTTCAGAGTGGAAAAAGCCTAGGATTGTTTATTTTCTTTTAGATTTATGGAGGAAATTATGTGGAAAGAAAAAAAAATGCCCATAGTTGATGGGAATACACACTTATTTATTCCACCAATGTGTCATTATTAAAAACCAAGGGATAAGTTCATCACCACTGTGTTTTTGGCTTTTTGTGGTAGCTTTGTGGCTGATTTGGTTTTGGTTTTATTTTTTTCATGTTTTTGACGTTAGGGCATATTTCCAATCTACATAAAGCAGCCTACAGTCCCACACAACTAGAGGTATAAATACCTATGGGCCTTGTTTAGTCAAGGCAAATTATTTAAAACACATATCCTTATGAAATTTAAGAGGCATAAAAGAATAGGAGGGTGCTGCTTAATGAGATGAGTGTTGGAGAAATGCTGACTGATTTTTAGCTACAGAAGTATTAGGGAACCATGCCATGGTAATAGTATAAGCTGTGCAAAGAGAGGATTAAGCTGGATAAACCTTTCTCCTTACGCATGAAAGAACACCTTTGTAAGTCAGTGTTTTTCTCAGTTATAATCCTTGAAGTCTATTTCATGAAAAGTTTATCACGTAAGATTTTCAGTCAAGGAGATTAACAGTCTAAAAAGTAGGGCAGGAGTTAGATCTATCAGCTCATGTTTGAACATGCAAGTACATTCATTTGCTTTAAAAAGGAAATTTGTGGTAAATAAAGGACAATACATCAGACCAATCTTCTCTTTACTGCACTGATTTTTTGCTTTTACATTAGAAGAGCAAATGCAAGCACCTGTACTCCACAATGAGCTGAAATATTTGAAGACCCTAACAGGTGGGTGCATTGCACATGTTGTTACTGGAGGTGACTACAAACACCAAAAGGAACATACTTACTTGCTCTCCCAGCTTCCCTCCTGAAACATTGATACTCCTCAGTGTATTAAGGGATTGCAAGCACAGAATTTTCATACTTTCTGGTCAGCTGTAACAATCACAGCAAACGGGTCTACCTCTGGAAAACAAAAACACCATGAAAATACCATGGGAAGTTCACCTGTCCTTTGAATTCACCTTTTCTGAAATTATAAATATCCAGTGTCCTAGGTTACAATATAAAGATGTATTCTATTCCTATCCTCAAGAGCTGTTGAAACCAGGAGGGGCACTGTTTTGTTTTCCTTATCTCCTGTTAATGAGCAAATCAATGCCTTTCCCCATGACTCAGAGATAACTCACTCCAGGAGCCATTTCTGTTTAATAGACCCACCACATGACTCATAGAATGATAACAGCCCATTGTGAAATGCTCCACTCAGAAGGGAGGAGCTAAGCATCCCCACCTAGATATAATCTGGGGTTTTGGGACACAACCAACAGTCTTTTCTCTGGATTCCCAGAGGAACAGCTGTCTTTTCCACTGGATCACTGCTCCAACAGAACCACATCTGCCACTCCAGGAGGACTGCAGCCACCATTCCAATTGGACTGCTACCAACACCCTGACCAACAGGGTGTCCGGTTGTATTCTGACTTTGTCAGTGGTTTTTCTTTTGTATTATTGAATGTGTTTTGGTTTTCTTTTCCCTTTTCCTAATAAACTGTATTTCTGGCTTGGAGTCTCTCACTGGTTTTGCTTTCAAACCAGAACATCCAGGAACATTATCCATAAAGTCACTTGTATCTTCCACTATATTCTTGGTGAAATTTGATTCAAAGTGAGAAATCCATGGAGAAAGCAGTAATAAGTAGATTATTTTAGACTAGAGAAGAAGGACTCTGTGCACAGGATGGTAGAGAAGACTGAAGGGGTAACCAGCCAAAGTAAGCAGGCTACAGGCAAAATGGGCAGCAAAATGAAGGAAAATACACCAAACTGGAAATGCTTTATAGAAGAACTTGAACCAAGGTTGGACACTAAGGAGATAAAAATATCCACATTGCTGTTTCTGTGCTACCCTTTGGCATGGGGAATAAGTCTTATCTGAGGCATGGAGATTTATTCTCTTTTTCTGCCACCTAGCACTGCTTAATGCCTGTAACTGGAATGAGTAAAGCGCTTGCATATATCAGAACCAAAATATTTTGTCTTCTAGGAGTTGTTGACAACAAGTTTTCTTTGTAAGTTGAATCTCTTGTGTTACTTCCCCATTTACACCTGCAAATTTAATGCGATTTTTTTCCTGTAAAGATTGTCATGCTACCTCCTTTATAACCATGAAGAAAAGATGATGAAGTTTGTCTTCTGCTGCTGCTGGATACTCTACATTATTTTTTTTATAACAAATAACCATCAAATTGAACTCATTTTTGTTGCTGTTAATTTCCAATTAAAAACCATGCACAGGAAAAATCTGTGCTGGAATTAGTTGTAATTTCTTAAATATTATCAAAAGAACAGCAAAATTATAGCTCAGTTTCTGAGTTTGACTCTGAGAACATGCCTGTGTGAGAGGCTGCTATTGGCTGGCTGAAGCTACAGTGCCTTGGCATTGCAGTGGGCCTGATGCAGGGTGTTTGCTCTTCAGCAAAACTCTCAGCAGGCCCTGCTGAATTACAGCACTTGGCTGTCCCTACTGAGGTCACTTCCAGGTGGGAACAGGCCCATCACCATCTGCCTGTTGGGGGACAGGCAGTGGGGCTTGCACCTGTGTAGGAAGACACTTCCAGCTTTCTCTCCAGCAAGTGTTAGGAATGCCTTCCATTGGAAGATTCTTCTTTAGCATACAGCATCACAACACTTACTTTACAGTAAGCAATATTTAAAACATATCATGCAGTTTGACTACCATGTTTCCTGCCATTACATTCATTAAAGATAATTTTTTATGTTAAAAGCAAAATTATTTTGAAGGAGTCAGAGTTTCAGCTAATGTAATTTCATTAATTATGAGGACCATGAAGAAGGAAGTGGCAGAAAAGCCACTGAGCAAGCAACTGATCCAGCTACTTATGACTATTTCCAGAGTTGATCCTGAAATAATTTCATTATTTAGGACTAACATTAAGAATTCCTATTTAACTCTTAAACTGAAATTCTCAAATTATGCTTTCTTGACACAGGGCTGCACTGTTAGCTTAGTTTTCTTCTGTTGCTGTAATACTTAATTTTGGACATTCCAGTTCAGAATATATCATTGCTGAAGTAAGTAGGTCAACATATGAGACGAAAATAACAGTGGATTTCACTTCCTAATGTCCAATATACTACCAAAAATCTGATTTCTTTTAAAAAATTGAAGACCTGACTTATAACAATAGCCACAAAATCAGTCACTAGTTCATCTGTGTAAGACAGAATTTACAGTTTCACTCTTTAAGTCGTATTTTGAGGGCTAGTGATGGGTACATTTCTATCTTACATGAGTGACACAACAAGTATATCAAATGAACTGTAAAGACAAAGGCCTCCATTTTCTGCTGACTAGTCTCTGCCAAAGTCTTTTAACTTGGTACAGAGAAAGCAATGAGTGCCTGGACTTTGATGCTTGCAAAGGTGGCAAAGCTTTCTACAATAGGGTTTACACAGCAAAGTGGTGTCCATCAGCTATTCCCAATCACTGTAAAGTCTCCTTGCTGACCTCTTGCTTTATCTGAAGAGACCATCACAATAAAGTGGACAACCCCTGACACTAAGAGTATCATATAAGAAACAACTCACCCGCTTCAGTTTGGGTTACACAAAGCCATGGGTGCTTTGGTGCCATGGATTCTGAAGGAAAGAAAACATTCAGACCCAGACTACATCCAGAAATAACATGCTTTGTTTGAGTTCCTGGGGAAAGGGGAGGTGGGGGGGAAGCCATGACCTCCTGCTTTGCCTGTTTTGTACAACCTAAATTCAATCTATAAGAAGGAATGAAACAGTCAGCATTTCAGAAGCTTACCAAATAAATTACTAGTGCCATGTCTATTTGTAATTATAGGTCAGCTCTTAATACTGCTGTAAACCATGCATTCCAGGGCTTTGCAGGCACTTGAGAGCATATTTTAATCTCTTTGGATAAAAGAAGCGGCCATTGGCAACAATAAAAAAATGCAGATTAAGTCCCTTCTTACTACAAAATTATGCTTTTCACTACTTTAGAACAACTCCCCCAGCACACAAGCTGCATGCCCTCACATACCACCCATGCTAAGCTATTTCTTGTGACAGTTTCAGCTACATTATGGAAAAACTTTGTGTCATACTGTATCAGAGCACCACACTGACAGTGCTCTCATGATATAATGTCTGGAGAGTATGATAAAAATATCAGAGGCAATGTCTCATAAAAGGCACTCACTGCTAATGGCTCCACAGATGTGTCAGACCCAAATGTATCAGGTTCAAAGAAGCTGCAGGCAAGTGTCAATGGCAGAGGCTTTGCTTCCTATGGATATAATTGTTCTTTTTGGATTTTGGAAGGTGTACAAGGACAACAAGAGTTGTCTTTTTCTACTGTATGTGCAGTGTTCAAAATTGAGAAAAAACTACATCAATTATCCTTTGTATCAGATGGTATGGGAAGCATACAACAACAGCAAAATGTTCCTGCTGGTACACTGAGACATTTCTTTGCCCTGAGATTCCTTACCTCCTAAAACGAGGTACAGGAGGCCACAAGGAAGACTTGTTCTGGCTTCTCTGGCTCTGTCAGATGCAGCTGTTACTGTCAGGGAGGGAAGGGTGGAAGCTGCTCCTTGGGCCCACCAGCTTAAAGAGGGCTCAGGATCCACAGTGCAGCTCTTTCTGATGCTCTGGCTCCTCCCTTGCCCAGAAGCTCTGTGCTGTGCTCTGAGTCTGTCACCAGGGCTTTCAGCTGCCCCACTAATCACAGTGTGATTCAGCCTCCCAAAAGGGCATGGCTGGCAGGCAGGGCTTAATCAAGACCCTAAATATTTTCCTTTGTGTTGAGAGAAAGAAGTGCTAAGCTGATGTTCTGGCTCTTATGTTAGACCTACTGAAGCACTGGCCTCAGGAAATGAAAGAGAAGTTGGACCTTAATATTTTAAACATCCACTTTATCTGGTCAGTGTTTATTTAATAATAAAAATTAAAAAGAAAAACCATACATTTTCAACTGTGTCTGAGTTCATGCAAAATCAGAAGGGAAAAAAAAGCAAAGTATTTTTCTACCCTTTGTTCACTCCCCATTTCCAACATTTGCTGTTCTGCTGATGAACATCCAGCATCCTGCTGACGTTAATGACTAGCAGGCCAAATTTTAAAGATTTCATCAGTGGTTGCAGCGTCACAATCTAAATGGTGTGGCACTAAGTGAGCAATACTATCCTCTTCCTTCAAATATGATAGAGCTCATCCCAAAATGATTGACAAGTTCAGCTTGACACTATTCAGGCTGCAAATAGATTTGAATTTCAGGTCACTTCAGAAAGGATTAGACAAACAAGAAAGTTCCTCTATTTCTAAGAGAGATCATTCATGTTGCCTGAAATGCTTTTTTTTTTTTTTGTGGAGGAGGATGCAGATGCTCTTTGCATCGATGAATGCCTTTGACATTCTCTTGGGAGGAAAAGCTTGTGTCTTCCAAGAACTATTTTGTTCATTATACAAAGTGGAAGGCTTTAAAACAAAACAGTTCACAAGCCCATTTCCAGACTTCCCAGGTATTGGATTGCATGGTGGCTGGAATACACTAAACTGTTAACATCCCCAAAGGCAAGCAATGCGACTGAATCCGGAATTGGCAAGTCTTGGTGTATTTTCTCATAACTGAATTGTCATGAAAAAGGGTTGCTGTCAGCCTGCCCAGCCTGTCATATCTTTTCCTGTTTCATTATTTTTTAAAAGTACTCCAAAATGAAAGTACATTGTTTCTGACAAGTGTGAGTTTTGGCATGCTCTGCTTTGGTTTTAAGCACGAAACAGGCTCTGAAATATTAAATGCCAAGTATGAAGGTGTTTTTGTTTGCTTGTTTTACTGCAAGAAAACTCAATATATTTGTCCTCTTTTTAGCTGTATTTATTTTAGGCTCATTTATTTTAGGCTGTGATGATCAAGTCTTGACTTGATTTTGATCTACTAGAATTTTTTAATGGGCTATAGCAGCTTTAGAGGTATTTTGTGTCAGTACTTTGATACACAGAAGCTGCAGGACAGGTTTTACTGTCTTGTACAGTAAACCAGATTCTGTTCACACAAAATGGCATTGCCACTCAAGGAGAAGCCAGTAGCTGGGGTAAAGGTAGCTGCCACTATTTTGTAGTTTAAATGAGGGTCACAGCAATAATGTACATTCTCATCTAGCAGTATTGGAACTGCTTTCAAAGTGCAGGAGAAAAAACCCTCAATTTATTTCTGCGAATTATTTTCCCTATCATTCTTATTGAAAGTTTTCAACATACAGACATTAGTCGCAATTACAAAACCTTTTATTCATACACTGTAAATTAAGTGTTTAAAATGTGACACTTTAATGTAGGTGAACAATACCATATATAGAGAAAAAGGATGTTGTGACTTCTGCTGTGGTGATGTTTGGTGGTGGGTTGGTGTCTGAGCACATGCAGAGGACTGCAGAACTGAGGTCTCAGTGGGCACAAATTCAAATCAGAAGGAACATTTAGTCAGGAGGTGAACAGTGAAATCGGGTACTTTCCACATAATGTTTGTATTTTTATTTTTGTTGATGCTGCTTCCTTGAAAAATGATGTTGTTTAGTTTGCCCACTTCACCGAGGGAAGGGCCTAGTGCCATTATCCTTTGGGAACAAGTATGCTTTGGAGAAACATTCCAAGACAGTGTAAACACTGTATAAGCATAAAAAGAAAACAAGAAAAAACATCTTTTCTTTTCCAAAACTTTAATGAAAGCAGTTCTTATATGCACTGGCAAATTAGGAATATAAAAAAGCCCAATAAAAAGGATAAAATCTGAGCTCCATTTTAAAGGCTGGCATTTTTATCCCAATAAAAAGGATAAAATCTGAGCTCCATTTTAAAGGCTGGCATGAGTTATGCAGGGCACTGATGCATTAGGAGCATGATGAGATAATCTTTCAACACCTCTTTTCTTGCTTTGCCTTTTAAAAATGTTCTTTTTGAAGCATCTTATTGTGCCACAAAACAATTTTTATACAGACCAGTATTTTACATTTATTTCACACATCAGTGACTCTTTTTTCTTGTGTTTTCCTACAAAGCACTTAAGGGATTATAACAGTGCAGCATCACCAGTTGTTTTATTCCTCTGCCATGAAGGAGAGAAAACTAATGTACATTAAATACATTAGGCAATAAAGAGAAGAAATAAAGAATGATCAAAGGTACTGAAAAACCTCTTGTATAAAAACGCAGAGAATAATTAGTGGAATTCATCATTTTCTAATAAAGAAAAAAGCATGAAATTTGATTTGATTTGATTTGAAAAGTATAGGTGAATTTATGCTGTTAAAATTTGAAATCATGGCTCAAAGGAATGAATTATTCACTTATTATTATTATTATCCACTTAGATTAAAAAAAAATTTACAGCAAGCTATCCATCAATCTAAATAAAGTGTCTCTTAGAGGTAAGATAACTACAGCAATTTTTAAAAGACAATTTGAAAATATATGGTAAGAAATTTGGATCTACAGGAAAAAGCAGAATTTTCAAACCCACCCAGATTATGGGTATTGTTTTGAAAATCTAGAGTTGCTTCACTTAAGCATTTATTGCTAACACATCATAACTTTTTTTGTGTGTGTAATGAGCCAAGACTGTTTTGCAACTCCATGCCACAGAAGAAAATAATGGCTACTTCCCTGATAAAAAGACAGAAAATTCTACCATTCAGAGGATAATCAATTAATATACTTCAACTCATTTAAGGAACTATGTCAGGTAAATGTCCCAGAATCTTTTGCCTGCACCAAAGTCAATGGCAATTTTTTGGTTTTGGCTTCCAAGGTCAGGATTTTAGCTTTAGGGGCTTCTTGCTACAAAGACTTTACCCAAATTTGCACAAAGGCACAGCAGACACAAAGATAAAATCCAAGGCCCTAAAGAAGGGAAAAGGTCATTTCAGTGGCACAAGAAAGAAGTTAGTCTTTAGTTTGTTATGCTTTGTGACTAACAACAGCAGCACTGTAATGTGAACTTCTGCAATCCCCTCATTGAAGTGCATGCCTGAGACAAAGAAATAACATTACTGGGAAAGCTAAGTAGCAGTATCCCACTTGGAAACTGAAGCACTACATGGCTGGCTGTGCATGGCACACTAGTGACAGAGCTGAGATCAGACCCTCTGGAGTGCTCCAGACATCACCAAATAGTCTTTTGCTGCTTGTCACAAGATTTTGTCCTCCTTTTCAAAGCAGAGTGTCTCCTTCCAGCAACAACATATAGCTTGTGTTCCAACAGAGCAGAAATAAAATGGAGCTGGTATTGTAAAAATGAAACAAAGGGAATGATAATCTTTTGGCCACTGATAGCTTTCTCAACTTGCCAGGTTCGCCCAGCCTGTTTTTTTCATAAAATCCATCCCTGTGGTGTTTCCTGGTACTATACATCAAGTTTTAAACAATGACACGTTTGCTTTGCACCCAGAATTGTGAACAAATTTTACACTATGTGAAAATGCAGTAAATGAACTATACAACAAACAGCCTTGGACATGCTGAAACAAAAAAAGCCTTCCATATATATTTCACCTCCTTAGGTCACTTCTGAAGTAGTCTTTGGTTCTTCCTGTTCTTTGCCTAATTTTTTTCCACAAACACATACTACTATTGTATATTGGCTTGTTTGCAGAGATATAAAGTCTGGAAGTTGGGTGATTTTCTCTTTAAATATTTACTGCCTTTTAGTAACTAATAAAAAATGTTTTTTAAGAATTTGTACAACTAAAAATTTAAAATATTTTTCAGGCCTGTGATAGAAAACAGAAAATAATACTTTTGTGAATTTTGAAGTATTTTGTATTAATTTTTCCACATACCTGGCAGGCATTAATTACATTAGGGATGCACAGTACTTGCACTTTTTTATTATTGTTCCTAGAACAACTTATAGATACAGAGATTGGAATTCAGAGCTTGTGATATGAACAAAGATAAAAGACAAGTGTTTGGCAAAAGCTAACCCATAATTCAGATTCTTAATATCTGGTCTCACTCTCAGTTGATCCTTTGTAAAATATTTAACTGGTCTAGACAATATTTGTAAAACCCTGACAATGTCCATTATATTTGTAGCTGTGATTTTCTTCAGGAATTCTTCTGATGAGTTGAGTTAGAAGTATTCCTCTCCACATCAGAGGATAGGCTTTGCTCTCAAATGTATTTTGTACTGATTAACTCACGTATAGTTAATTCTTGTGGAGGAAAAAGATGCATGTTTTTGGTGTGCAGATTTTGTAGCGCCTTCTTTTGTCTCATCCTCTCAGCCTGACCTAAAGGCTCTGCTCCCATGTTGGGCCATCACAAGAACACATGGAGAGTGACTGCTGGAGATTGTTCCTGGCAGAGCCTGGTGAGGAAAGAAACCCAGCTGAAACTGAGGTACTGGCTGATGCAGCAGATCAAGGAGGCTGTTAATTCTTCAGACACCTGGTGAGCAAGGGAGATATCATCCCCCTAAGGGAGACTCTGGCACGGAGACAGAGGCTGGCCATTCTTGCTGTTGAAAACTGGGATGGATCTCAGAAGTGGAGTTTGTTAACACATCCGCCTCCAAGAGCTGCAGATGCTCCTCCTGGCATCCTGAGATACTGCAGAGGAAGGGAATACAGAGGGATTGTTGGGAATCACTGATAACATACCACCTAGCAGTTACTTCTTCAATGTAGATAATCATCCAGGATCTAGCATGTTCTTCTCCACAACTAGGTTCAGGGGTTCTCTCTGTACATGCTCAGCATTTTAAGAAATCTGAGTCTATATTCCTGGGAGCAGCATCTGTGGGGACCTTCACTGGCCCTACCTGTGTTCTACAACACCACAGCAACTCCATCTTCCACTCCTCTCTTCAGTAATGAAATAGGGCAGAAAGTAGGAAGGCTGTATTTTAAACATAGCTTTTCACCACCCTTTAAAATAATACTCACCTTGGGGTTTCCTGTAGGTGTTTAGGTGAATTGTATTACCAGGATAAAAATCTATACTCTTCTGTACAATGCAAGCCTTTTCTCTTTATCATTACTGCACAAAATGTGCTGTGTTTACAGTAGTAACTGAGACCTTGCAGAAGCAAATATCTGGTGCATGTAAGAAACAGCAGAAATTGGGTCATCTTTGATTCTACACAGTTGCTAAAAGAGGAGGTACTTCTTTAAATGCAATTTTGTACTGGCTTGCATCAAGCTGCAGTATGTCACATCAGATATTTACAGTAGTTTATGTACTGAAAAAGGATGAGGTGAATTCAAGGTCAGGAGGATTCTGTAAATGCTATTCCTGCTGTTCTCTGTAATCCTGCATGCATGCGTGGGGAATAGTCCAATTTCTTTTTACATTTGTGTGTACTTACACTGGGCCCTACCTAAGTGGGTGCTGAGCACCTGCAGGCATTGGCAGATGCCAAACACCTCCCCCCAACCCATTACTTCTCCGTGGTAATTAGATGAGCTGAAACCTTATAACCATACCTTCCAGCCCAGCCACAGCTCTTACAATGATCCAGTCTAGATTTGACTTCTGTGGCTCATTGCTGATTTTGACCATTAATTCCTTCCTTGTTACAAAACACTTCATAAAGGCTGGGAAGTCTGCAGATCTAGTAAGTTAGATACTCAGGGAGAAAAAAATGCATGATATAACAATGCACCACCTGCACCGGAAAGACAGCCTGGTGGTTATAATTAATCAATATCCCAAAGGTGACCATGGTCTTCTGCCTTTGACAAAATACATGGCTTCAGCCAAAGTCTGATCTCAATTACATGCACAGAAATCAAAAACAATTTCACTGTATTCTCTGATATAAACAAGACCAAAGTTAAGGCTTCAGTTTCCTTCCTTATGATATTCCACCAAGTTTCTGATCCACAGAAATTCTAAGTCTGTGGCATACACAGATATACACAATGAAATTCTACCACCAAGATTTGACAACATTTAAAGTATATCTGCTGAAACTTAAAGCAGGATAATATAGACATGGTCAGATATATAGACAACAAAAGAAAATAGGAGGGACGGGGAAAAAAGAGATGAAACAGAAGGGCTTGAAGAAAATAAAATGCTAGAATCCAAAAGGCTCACTCATAACTAGTATGTTTTTATTTTTGACACCCAGGTTTTTAAACAAATGTAGCTTGGGCAGCAAGAGACTTGTGCCTTCTTGACACTACACTGATGAGCATGATGTGTATTTCCCCTTCTTAGGAAAAGTAACCAAAGAACCATTATAATCCTTCAATATATTTCAACACTTGGGAATCCAAATCTCTTAGAGATGTTCATCCAATCCTTTGTGACTGGTCAGTGTGAATCTCCCATGTGTGCCAGGTCTGCAGCAGGCTGTGGACACCTAGCAGGGCTGTCAGGGAGACCAGCACGCAATGGAAATCACTTCTGTCACCATGTACATTACTCAGTGAAGGGGACAGCCAAGTGGCAACACAGTGGTGGCAATTCTAGGCATGGAAAGCTGCCACTGATCCAATGAGCTCCTCTGTGCAGCCTGTGGGTGGTACACAGCAGGGAGGAGTGATGTGGGAAAGGGCTGGAAGCTGCTGACAGTTCCCATGTTCCACCCAGCAACTCCCAAACATGCTCCTTCTCCCAGCCACCTCCCACCTCTCTTTCCCCAGGTCGAAGCATGTCAGCCAAGATGCATCCTCCCAGGCACAGGGCTCCATGTAATGCTGAATAGCTGGGAAGAGGGTGCCAGTGCCCAACGCTTAACGGGTGGCCTTGCCTCTGAGTTGTTTTCATCAAACCCAGATGGTGATGGTGTGCCACAGTCCTGGTGCTTTTTTTCCACATGGGTCTGTGTCTGAAGGCTGGGCCCCAAGGCTAGGGAGTCACAGACCACGAGTAGCACTGTGACACAGTGCTGAGACTTGCCTGTCAGACTGTGGTGTCTTCTCATGAGAGTCTGTCAGACAGTCTGACTCAGGAAGGAAATGGTCTTCATCTCTCTCACTGACAGCGCTTCAGCTCTTGTCACAGCCAGCAGAAGCAACCTGCTAAGGTTCCTGGTGTTGCCTCTAAACAAATCTTAACTTGAAAATCATGACTCCTCTCAAGGTACAGCCTGGTCAGAAGGCAGACAGTGACTTCCTATAAGCCCCAGATATGACTAGGACTGTGACTGGACTTGTGAGAGAGCACATTTTGTGTTTATGGGTTTATGTCCTTCTTTTTTCCTTTTAAAAATTTATTTATTTTATTATTTTTTGAAAACAAAAGATCAAAATAGGAATCAAAGCCAAAAACATAATTAGAGCCAAAAGTTCAAATAGTATACCAGAAAGTCAAGTTGCTAAATGTTAAGAAAATACTGTGCAGCATGTCAGATGAGTGTGTTCATAGCATCCTCTGAATTGTTCTCATACAGCATAAGGATCTTGGCACATGGTGCTTTGAGAAATTATTGAAGGGCTCCTTCTTGAGCAGGGGCCTCTGGGAGTCAGGAGGAATGCTGAGAGTCAACTGTCTTCTCCTTCATACATTGCTGGTCTGTGGTGTGTGCATCTTTCACTCCAGACATGTGACAGGAGTGTGAGTAGCAGGTACTAGATAAATATTACTGAGGAATAAAACAAATGGGATTGAGCAGGTTGCTCAACAGATTTTTCAAGCAACAGTACTACTACGAGCAGAAGCAACCAGTTCTGTTCTCCATAATCCCTGTCTGGGAATGCATTTGCAAAGGCCTATTTTTCATCAGCATTACAGAAAATGCCAAATATTTTACATAGTCATATTGGTCTATCTGCATCTGACTTATTCTAGAACTGGTTTGCAACATTAAATATTAATTTTAACTTCTACGTTGTCTGCTACAGTTCAGAAGATCAGGCTTCTGGCAAACTTCAAGTTCCTAGCAAACCACTGAGTCAGATTAGAGTGAACCATTTCTTGGAGGTTAGAGTGGGCAGAGGAAAACAGGACTGAGATGTAATGTTGCACTCCAGCAATCATTTTTAGAGTGGTGGTAACGAGCCTTGCCTGGCAAAGGCTCTAAGCCTGAACTAATGGCTGGTTTTAAAGTGCTTGGAGAGCCCTGAAAAGAAGGTGCAGTGCTAGTGCAAAGTATTACACTTCTTAGAGGCTGTCAGATGCCTTAGCAGTCTGTGTGGAGTTGCTAGTGGCTCTCCAGCACTCTTGGTTCTTAGTTTCACCCTGGGGAACTCTCCAGTTACTTCAGTACCCAGAAGCCCAAAGGAGAACTCGATGTCCACTACAACTCACTTGCTCAATATATTTCTAGACCCATATACAGATAATCAGGACACTTCATGAGAGTATTTTATGGCTATAAACTTCTTCTTTCAATATATCCTTTGTGCCTTTCACGTGCCTTTTCACATAAACTCTGTTTGAGTCTGTTTAGAAGTAAAATATTCTAGTCCAATCTCAATTACTTTCACTCCTCTTTAAACAGTACATTTATTTACAAAAGATCTGGAAATCAGTGTTAGCCACCAGGAGACGTGATCTTGAAGTCATACTGCAGAAGGAAGTCATAGTTTTGAAGGAAGCTGATTAATTGCAGATAGAGCAAACCTTTTGAAACCTTAACCATGTGAGAATATTTACTTCATGTTGACTCATATGTAAAACCTGCTTAGAACAGCACTTTAGGAGAAATTTCTGGTCAGAGCTCATTCTTTCAACATACAGAAATAAAGAAAATATCTGAGGTGTATTTCTATATGTAATCTGGTCGCAGCTACAAGACACTGTCCAATCTGAGATGAATGGATTAGTACTTGGTAAATTCCAAAGACACAAGAAGGATCCAGAGCTGGAAAGAATGCCAGACTCTCCCATGTGAAATTTGCATTATTTTAGTGAATAGAATCACCTTCAGTGTTGAGGCTTATTTTCCATGCAAGTCAGACCTATGAAAGGCTAAATCATAACGCTATTGGATTACAAGAGTTCAACGATTTCAAATTAGGAGAAGTGCTTATATTGCCACCTGCTGGGCTTTGTTGCTTCACAAGCACACAAGACAGCTCAGCAAGCACACTGTTCCTCAAGTGCCTCTTGCAGATACTGTGATGCCAATAATTTAAAGTTGAATTAACAAAGAGAGTCACAGAAAAACAAAAAAATTAAAAACTATCAGTGTTAATGTGCTTGTGGTTCCAACAGACTACTTCTCATTAATCCCCAAACCCCTCTTCAGAAAACTAACTCTACAAACTGTTTTTTGTTAAAATGCAAGTAAATCCATTTTTAAGGTCCACGTTTGGTCACTCTTACCACATGTGAAAGTACCTGTTTACAAGACAGGACAAAAATATATTTGACATACTGAACAGGGGGGCTGTTTTGCTACAGGGCGGTATCTACTACAAAGACAGGGTAACAATAAGTATTTGAACCCTTTTAAACAGAATAATTTACATCTCTTCTATGCTGACTGTTGTAGTCACTTCTGTTGTTGTACAAATACTGCGGAGTGCTGTGTCTGCTACTGCTGTATCAGTTTCCAGCTCTAATTAAGTGTCAGTGCAGCCATCATTTAGTCCTGTTTTACTCAATGCAGTTCACCTACAAGATGATGCAGCATAATTGGTGTAGATGTGAGTGATGGCCCAAATTGGTGACAAGTTTGCAGCAAGCAAAGTGCTTCCTGAACACCTTTTCTGTCTTTAGATTTAGAAAAATTATGAGAATTGGAACTAGTAGACAATTGCTGCATGTAACACTTCGCTATTAAAGTGTCATACATTCTGTGAAAATTGTATTCTTTCTTCCAAAAAACAGATCTTAGGAAACAAGTGAAATTGAACCTAAGAACATAAAATATTTGGGGGATTTTTGAATCTAAAAATTATTTGGATGAAATAAAAAATTAGGTGGGAAAAATACTTTTAAAAATTCAAAATCAAAGTTAAAGTCATGGTTTGGCCCTTTACTTTTACTCCTAAACAGATTTTGGTCCCTTAACCACTATGCTATTGAACAGGGACAAAAACTTCCTAAAACTAGCAAAAGACCCAACCCTAAAAATGCTTGGTTTTCACCTGTGCATTTGCTTTATTCTTTTCACTTCCAGATCAGAGTATTTATGGCCGTTTAATCAAGATTTTCTTGGAAAACATGTAATTGAAAAATGTCCTTCACAGGTATGTTTGGCATTCATCCAAGGATTTTAACCCTCTATTTCTCTTAGACTTTAGGTGATGTACTCTGAGAAATACAACTTGAGTGGAAATAGCTGGGTTTTTTTCTTAGGCGGGTCAGCCACGTGCACCTCAGAGCAAGGGACATCACATATACTGCAAAATCTGTCTGCAAATAAAATGTGTTAGCCTATTGGATCATCATGGTTAGAATGCTTTCAAGGTCAGAACCTGGTGAGTTGAACTTAGCTGGATGTTTAAATGCAGTGCTGCAGACTGTAGCATGGCAGTGTGGTTGCACAGCTTCAGCTGCAGCCCGTCCTCCCAGAAAGGCAAAAACTTCCTCACTGACCCAAGCGGAACAGATCAGAAACATCTGTATTACCACAATGTGGAAAAGCACTGGGTATGTACTGTAGCTGTGCTCTCAACAGCTGGTATCCTTTTCCTGCTCTTTATTCATGACAAACATCTTGCTTGCATTGGAGACTGCCACTCCCAATACCAGCTAAGCTGGGTTTTCATAACTGTTTTCACTAATGAGAGGACTGAAACTTTGACATACCCTCATGTTGATTTTATCCTTAAAAAAAATATCTCTAAATGGTTCTGCAAGGGCTGGTTCATTTTACTAGGATGATACTGCAGCTTTTGGATGACAAAAGAATAGCTGCTTCATATGGCTGTTTGAAACTAATTACCTATATCAGTGCAATTTTAAGGTACAGAATTTTATTGCATGGTTTTATTTAAAGGAATGAAAAATGATGAAAATAAATTTGAAAATAAAATATGAAAGTCTACCCTATAAGGGAGCCAACCATGTCACAAGCAAAACAATCATCTACAAAGAGAGGTGTTGTAAACAGGTTTTGGGCATGAAAAAAATGAAGACTCAAACCATGGATAATAGAGACAGATGCAGGCTATAAACTGAATTAAGGACAGTCTCAAGAACAGAAAAAAAAAAAAAAAACAGAAAAAGGGCTGTGTTTTATTAAACTTTGACTTCAAATAACTGAGTTCATCTTTCCATTTATTTCAGGCTGGATTGCTGGAACTATAAGGGTCAGATTTGTCCTCCCTGATCTTTTTTGGAGTGCTGTGAAACTCCTAGTTTTCCCTAGAATACAATGACATTTAGTGTGCCCCCTAGACCAAGAAGTTAGTCTGTTGTCACTGAATAAGGACCCTGGGGCTTAGGTTACCAACTCCCCTTCGCCATGGACAAATTTTCCCTTAGAATAGCAGACTACTAAAATTTGAGAGGATCACATTCAGGAAAAAAAATCAAACCCTAGATCTGGTAAGACTCGAATTTTTTGCTTAGTTCTAATAAAAAACTCTCAAGGCATTGGTAACACCTATATGTAATTGCTAGATCTCTACTGGATAGAAGCTCTCTTTATTCTTCAGTCTTAGAAATACTATTCTGCCTAACATTATACTTGTCCTGTATTCATCATGAAGCCCACAGACCTTCTTCAGATCCCTCCTAACATATGGCAAACTTTTGTACAAGCCAACAGCTCATTCCAGCTTCCAAATACTAGTACAGTTCTCTAGTTAAACATAGCTGAATCTCTTGAGATATATAGGCACATAGCTCCTTTGACCACAGATGCTCTGGAGAAGGAGAAAGGCTCTTACCTCCACTGAAAATAAACTGCCTGTCCAGATCACTTCATACCATAGTCACATTTCTGACAACTCTCTATTCTCTCTGACATTCAGGTCAGCTTCACAGACCAAACTGAATGGGGAACACTAGAGAACCTTCTAATATTTTCCACAGTTTTTTTCAAAAGAGTTAAGACAAAATGACATGGGTGTCCTCCCTTGTCTTTTCAGAAGTTTAAATTTTGCTCAAGCTGGTATCCTGGAAGTCGTACTGGGTATTTTTAGTGCCACATCAGTGAGGAATCTGGTATCTAGTCTGCTATGTTACCTACATGAGATGAAGTTTGTAAAACATTCTTGGGATCCTGGGCATGACAAGGTTAAGTATGCAAAAGTGGAACTCTTTGAGTGCTCACTTCTACCCTTATACTTTATGAAAATTTGGTTTATGAAAATTCAGAGCTGAAATATGGCATGCATGGCAGATCAAACGGCCTCTCTGTCTTGTCTTTGAGAAGCTGAACAGACTGAGCCTCTTTATTCTCGTAGCCATAACTGTGTTTTTCAAGATGCATACTCCTTCTGCATCTTATCTTCTGAGTGATAAATTGTAAATATTTCATATTAGGGGATTAAAACCCTCCATATGGCTCTGCTGTATTATTTGAATGTATCCAGATTACAGCTTTTTAACATGGAGTGTGGTGTGTGATCCATGTTTCTGACTCTGGCTTCTTTCACGCTGCACACACTTTGCAGCCTCATGGCAATACACTGAGAAGTTTAACTATTCTCCAAGAGGTATTCAGAGAAGATACTTCTGTCTGAATGTATGAAATAAGCCTAAATGGTAGAGCAGGGGACACAGGGAGGAAAACAACTGCAGGGAAAGCTATGATGGCTAATAAACAGCATTTTTTTACAAAGAGGGAGTAGACTGGAGACAGAGGTCTTGGAAATCTGCATTTATCACAAGTTGTATCTGGCAGAGCCCTTATTTTGCATCTTTCCAGCCTTTAAACCTGGTATAAATAGACAGCAGTAAGTATGACTTGTTTTGAATTGGATGTATTACAACAATAAGGTGTGAAACTAACCTGAAACAGCCAGTTTCCTAACTACTTAGATTTACAAGTCCTACGAGCTAACTTAGGTAAATCTTTTTCCCTTTAAGGTGCCAGAGAAAGCAAGGAAGGCAAAGCAATTAATTGTTTCGAAATCAATCTCCTTTTTCTGACAAGACTGGCAGCTTATCTTCCATTTGAGACTGTATCTTAAAAAATTTTGTCCAGAGATCTCTCACTGCTACTCTAAATACCTCCTTATCACAATCTGACTTGGCAGTCTGATTCAGCTTCCAAACACAGGTACAAATCCCAACCCAATTCAAACACTCTTACGTTAAGAAGCCTTGTTATTTACATGTTTCACAGGGGAGGGCCCACATTCTTGGAAAGTGCTATTTTTAAAATATATGCATCTTTCTGTTTCTTCTTTTTATTTGCTAACTTTGAATTCTTGAATACCTACTCCAGAGATACCACTAGTTGTAGCAATGCACTACAACAAGGTCCCTAGGCAGACCATGTGTTCGGGACTGGAGCATGAAACCGCTGGAAAGCTGACGAAGAATTGTGTTGGGATGAGTTCTTGTTTGAAAATCCTAATGCTGGGTTATTGAAAAACAGGATACAGCTTCAAATATAGTCCAGGGACAAGCACCAGAATGGCTTCAGGGTCCAGGATTATATATGGGGTAAGAGGGGCAGTCCGGATGGTTAGGGCCCAATGGGAGTAGGGCAAATTGGTGCAAAGGTGGGGTTAGGGACAGGGAGAGCCACTGGACATTGACAGGGCAGAGCAATGCAGCAAAACAGGACCAATGGGGATTCAGGGAAGGGAGAACATTCTAGAGAATATACACATATAGAAATGGGAGCTGAATGGGGTGGTCAGAGCCAATGGGCCAATGGGACAACAGAACTCAGAGGGAATTAACATGTGAAAACAAAAGGCCTGTGGGAAAGAGGCTCCTGCCACCCTAACATTGGGATGTATTACTTACTGCAACCTTTCCAAGGTTGAGGGATGATTTTAGTAACTGGCCCTTGGGCCCTTTTTGTTTCACTAAAAAAGCCTCTGTCACAGATCTTCACAAAGAGCGAACAAAACAGAGAACCATAACAAATGCAATGACAATAACAATTGTAACCCATAAAACAGTTTTAACTAATGACAAGAGCCCCCAACCACCAAGGACTTCATCAATCTAGTCTCCACCACTTTCTGCTTGGATCTTCTTTACTTGATCTTCTAGAAACTGGATGCTCTGATAAATAGACTCGCTGTGTGAGGATAGACTGAAACAACACATACCCTCAAGTTCTTGACAGCCACGTCCATAGGTGAGCAGCAGGTAGTCAATAGCTGCTCTGTTCTGCAAGGTAGCATGCCAGATGGTCTTGGCATCCTCAAGCAGGCCGTTTAATAAGATTGAAATAGCGTTGGACTGCTTGCTAAGCCAACACCCTAAAGGATTTAACTCTCCGAGAGCTTTAGCAGCAGCCCCCCAAGGTAAAAGAAGGGAGCCTGTGACTCTCTTACCTTTGGTCCAATTAGTAATTTGGCTATCACAATTTTCTTCAAACTCATTAAGCAATCTCCTTTGGCGGGCCAATTGACTCTTCCAGTCTTGAATCAGGGTAATGTCAGGGGTCAGGACAGCGAGCTGCCCAAGACTGCAGGGACCCCCCTGAAGGCGGGATGGAATCCCAGGCCATGCTTGGTCCCCACAAATAAGAAACACACCCTTAGGTAACCTTTTGGGACGCAGGCTGCACCAGGAGATAATGGGAAATGTGCAATTAACACCAATTCTTTCCCCTTTTATACACTGAACGATGGGGAGTGACATTTTGTCTAACAATCGCTCTTTTTTCGTCAGGCCTGACCATTCTCTTGGCCCATTCTTTCCATCTGGGCTTATAATAAAACTTAACACAGTAATTCATTTTTGAGGATCCCAATAGATCTAATTCTTGGGGTTCTTCTGGTGTATGCTCAAGTCTCTCGGTCCAGGTATCCCAGGTATCCACTGGGCTCGGGTTCTTGTGGGTGTTGCTGGGGGAGCTACCTTGCCTTCTATGGATGGCATCCACAGTTACCGACCACTCATCCATAGGTAACCCTACTAGGCATGTAGAAAGGGGATTGTCAGGGCTTCCCGTGGACAGGCACATGCTATCTTGTTTCAGTGTCCTGGTGAGGGTGACCCAAACGTTGTGGCTGGCTTGTGGGATCACCCAGCTGAGGGCATGCGGCGCAGTGAGGAGCATCCAGAATCCTTTCATGGTGGCCATATGCAGAGGTCTCCTGCTCATAGGTGGTCTTGACTTCTGGGGACACGGGTTAGCCTGCAAACAAAAGCAACAGCAGTTGAAAGGTCAGGACTTGTAATGGGGGTAAACTTGTTGAAAGTGACTACTTTGTCTCTATCCTTTGTCACTGATGGGCAACATAGATACAGTTTATCAAACTGGTTTATGGTTTCCTTGGAAAATCTCAAGGAAAATTCCCATATGTCTGGGATTCAGTCTTGCTCTGTAACTGTAAAGCCGTCCAGGGGATTTTCTTCTGGCCCTTGCTGAATGTCTGCGAAGCCAAGGTTGGGGGTCACCCCATCAAGTGTTTGGATCAGAACAGTTTTTGCAGCACTTTTGATGTCTTCCAAGACAGCCTGGGGAAGGTCAATGGCCTGATCTTCAGGCTTAGAGCAGTCCCTTTCCCCAGCTAAGTGCTCTAAGGTACGGCATGCTCACCCCTCCTCTTGCATAGTCTTTTATGACTTTTGAAAGTTGCCTTTTCCATACTCCCTCCCATAAGATGTATTTGGTAGGAGAAAGTAGGACAGATATTACATGTTTTAAATCACAAGGCACTAAAACATGCTCTGTCAAAGTCGCAGACAAAACATTGTTAAAATAAGGTAACCCTCTCCCAAAATCCTTGGCTGTTTTGCAAAGTTCTTTTACCTTCCCATAGGATAAAGACTCCCACTTGGGATTAGCTCCCCTCCAGAATCGCACTGGGTCTGCTTGGATTTTAGCACTGGGTCTGCTTGGATTTTAGCAGCCATTCTCCAGTCCCATTTCTTGACCATTTGCTTCTGCAAAATGGTCATCAGGCTTGCCCTCATAATCAGACGAGCCTTCACCCTACTCCTCCTCCTCCTCTGAGGAGGATGGATGTGGCTTGGCAGAGGGGTGTGATCATCAGCTGCTGGTGTGGCCTGATGGTGTGGGCTGTCAGTAGCCAAGATGGCTGCATTCCAGTCAGCATCACTTCCAGTTCTGGAAACCAGGTGACCAGAAGAGGCTGGGTCAGGGGTGTGAGGGGAAGTGGGGCCCTCAATGGGAAGGGGTTTCTCGGCAGGAGGGGAAGCTCCCAATGCAGGGGTGGTGCCTGACACGGGGATGTCACACATCATAGGGGAGGAACTCGATGGAGGGGTGGGAAATGGGGAGGGCAGTGGGAGAGAGTCACTCAAGATGGTGGCTCCCCCTACATGGCTGCCACCATTTTGTGAAGGGTGGTAAAAAAGAAAAGGAATAAGGGATGCTGGAGTGTGGTTAGGGAAGGACCCAAAACAGCCTGCCCAACACTGTCTTGGGTAGGGGATGGAAAGGGAGAGGAGATGGCAGAAGGTAGGTGGCTCATCTGCACCTGTAGGCAGTTTCCAGCTCCCATCCCACTCTCCAGGACAGAGAGATTAAGATCACGGGGGTAGGAACACAAGAACTGCGAAGCAGGGTTCAAATATAAACTCTGAACTGCATTATAAATTACATGAAAAAGGGAGTAGAACTTAGCAACCTTTAACTTTCCCTCTATTTTATGCAGAACATAAAGTTTTTCCCTGAATAAGTCCCAAAAACCCAATGAATTAACAGAGTCTATAGAATTGACAGGAACGTTCTAAAACAACCAACAAATGAATTGTTTTAGATCCCTCTTTGAAAATTATTTCCCCCTAAGAATTAAAAACTTCCCTGACCCGCACATGTACATCCCATTCAGCCACACTAAGCACACTCCCCATGGCTGTTTCCCATCACCCACAGGACCTTTAATGGAAAAGGACCCAGACCTTGGGCAGCCTTCCTGGAACTCACCCTCCTGTGGGTCAGGGGAGAGGTCAGGAACACGATTACCTGTGGGGGTAACACCCTAACCGTGGGATTTATTATTTATTGCAACCTTTCAAAGGTCAAAAGATGATTTTAGTAAGTGGTCCTTGGGCCTCCACAACTAGTTATTTGCAATATTTTTCTTAGACTTCTACAAACTGTTTTGTGTCCTGAAAAATATATGTCGATTATTATATTTCATGATCATCTGGAAAAATCTTGATGTCCAGTGTTCTACAGACTATACTGTAATACAAGGCTGGCCTAAATTTATTCATATTATAGCTATGCACAACTTTTTTTTTTTTTTTAATTTTGTTTGTAAAAAAATCCTGTCACAGACGATCTACTGAAAATCTCAGTAAACTGCTTGAAATTTCTGGTTTTCTTACTTCTGAGTTTGGCTAGCAACAAATTCCTGCTTGGAAATTTTTCAGTTGTTTTCTTCTGGAAAGAAGTCTCTTTAATCTGGATATGTACAGGCTATCAGGGAGGCACTTAATGGATTTTTTTGAGAAGTTAAACACTCTGGCATCCTGGAGTCTCTCTTGTCAGGAACATTTTCTTGCTCTGTTGTCACCTCTTTCTTCTCAACTCTATGAAGACTATAAACTTTTTTCTTCAACTAAAAATGACAGAAATTTTTAAAAAATATATATTTAGGAGGAGTACCTAATTCTTGTATGCTCCAGAGTCAACAATAATCTGTGTATGTCAATTATTATATTTACCAAGGAATAAACAGTAACAGCACGCAAGAATTTAGACAGTCCCTCAGGCAACTTCTTGGAGGGTTTTCCAGGCTTGCAGGTTTTGGTTTTTGGTGGACTTCACACCCCTGTTGAATCCAGCAACAATCCTACCGTGTTGCTGGAGGTGGCATGTCTCCAGATACAGGAAACCCATTTGTACTCACTGTGGTTGACAAAGTTCAGAAATACAGAATTCAGAAGCCTTATCCCCACTGACAGTGAAGCAAAACTAATCACAGGACCCTCAAAGAAAATGCTAGTACAGACAAAAGACCACCTAGAATTCCTTCTCCATAGACTAGCCCTGTGAACTGGGTAACAAACAATTCTCAACTGTGAAATTCTATTGTTAAACAAACATAGACTTTGAAAGCTTGTGTGCAATCATAAAAAACTGCACAATCTAATTGGATTAAGACATATACCTGTATCAGCATCTGATCATCCTGGACTCATACAGTCCAGCATATACATACATACAGTTCAATAACTGCAGGATTTGTTTCAGTGGGTACAGGATCAAAAATCACGTTTACAAATCCCGAACTGAAGCTTAAGAATTTAAATTGTCAGTAGTCAATACTGAAAACATCATTTCTACATGGTGCAATATGCTTTCTAGGTCTGTGGCCTGCAAAGAACATTCACAGATCCATACAGGTGCTCGCTACCTTTAAATAGAAACTGACATTACATATACAAATATTTTTGTTCCTCAAGTTGTGGTCTATTCACTCCTAGTAGTCTTTAAGAAAAAAGGTCTGTGAAACCGTCTTGTTCAAGCCTATCAGGCATTTTTAAGTACTGCTTTTAAAGATGCAGGACCTTTTGAAGTATGGTAACTGTGACAATCCCAACTCAAGAAAATGTAACACTTTACATATAATGCTTAACTACAGTTGTGGATTCTTTCATTAATGCCCAATTTTTCAAATCTGCAGTTAAACTCTTCTAGCTTGACTAAACTCTTCTATCTTCTAGCTAGATAATCTTCTGATTTGCTTTTATAAAATGCCTCTTTTTTTTTTATTTGAAACGGGTAGGTTCAAATGACCGAACTAAAACGTAAGTCATGGCTTCTATTTATGATGGGAAAGTGCAAGCTCATTTGTTTAATGTGATTGAATTTCGCTTGTCAATCCATGTCCTGACTTTCTGTATATTTTGTCCCAGAATAGTTCTAACTGCTATCAGCACAATTGTGGGAAATTAGATGAAATGTCACTGGTTTTGAAGTACCAGAAGATACTTTTCAGCTCCTTAAATGTTCTGTGGCAACATGAAACATGGGATTCAGCTGAAAATAACATTGAGCCAACAGTGAATGAGATAAGGTTAAATGACAAATCACTACAGTACAGAAACAAAGGAAGCAAAGTAGCTCAATTTCTCATTTCCTTTTCCTCTCCTGCAAAAAAAGTCAAAATTATACATGCCAAGAAATAATGAGAAATGCTCATAAGATCTCATTTTAACTGTTGAGATCAAACCATCAGGCACTCTCAGTGCTTCTCCCAGTAAACAAAGCTTGCTTTGACCTCACTGTCATCATTGGCAAACACACCAGCACTGGTGAGCTCAGCAGAAAAGCTTGTGACAGAGTAACCTTGGGGTGTGAGTGACAGTCTGAAACGGAACAATACGCACTCCTATGTCAGTGATTTTTATATTCCTAAATATTTTGGAAATCATTGTTCCCATGAAGTTGTGGAGGGAAGGGAATGCTACAACCCTTGATGTTATAAATGGGGTCAGTTGGTGTTAAACTGGGGCTGAGTTGAGAAGGTTGTTTTGGGGCGGGTTTTGTTTTGGGCTCTGGGGAGGGGAGGCCCAGCGTGTGGTGGGGGCGATGGTCCAAGGGGGCAAAAGGCCATTGGACAGGAGACTTGACCAATCATTTGAAGCCCCGACAAAACAATTGGTCCAGAATGAATATCAATAAGGACCAATGAGAACGCCGGAAACCAACCAATCAACGCATGGATCCAAAACCCACCAATCCTGGACCCGAGAGGGGTTATAAAACCGTTGAGTTGGGGGTTCTTGTCCTTCGGAGACACTTACGTGTTGGAGAGAGCCCAGCGTGTTTGTGACACGTTGATATTTCTAAGTTGTTGTGTGGGAGTTTGGGCTTATCTCAAACCCTCCATTCTCTGTAGTTTAATAAACAAGACCCTTTTTCTTCTCGAAGTCTGGCCTCGTTCACCAATTACATTGGAGCTGTTTGCTCCAGCTGAGTTTCTGCATGCTCTGGTCTCACCATCAGCCCTCACAGCCCAATGCTGACTTTACTCTGTGAATTGTGAGGCTCACCATTTCTCAAATCACACATTGAATTCAGAACTCAGCAGGAATCACTGCTTAGTGGAGACAGCTCTTAATTTGACAGATCCTCATTTCATTTTTTAAAAGATTATGTGGAAAACATACTCTAGGCTTATGACTTCAGGAGTTCCCCTACAATGGTATTTCTGGATAAGACACAACGTACACTTAATATTGGTATTTTTTTTATTGTTCATAAACATTCAGCTCATCAGACACATTTTACTGCTTTTTAGGAAAAAATTCAAGAAACGAAAAAATATACAAGTGTAGAGCTGACAATGAAAAACAGAAAACATGTTCTGGGTGAAATCTCTGACAGATTTAAAATCATCAAGACATTAAGTCCAACTTTCAGAATGACACAGGGACTCCAATGTATGAATTCCACCAAGAGGCAGAGCTGAATTTTTAATGCCAAACACTGCAGTGACTCTGCAAAGGCTTAATTTCTTTAGAATATGTTTTTGCTCTTGAAGTGGATGTAGTGAATCTCGATGACCCAATGAGGCAGATGTAGCCAAAAAATGCTTATCGTATCAAAGAAAGGAGAGTAACCCAAGAAGAGGAAGAGGGGACAAAAAGGTGGGATTGTATGATATCCATAATCCTCCAATTACCAAACCACTTGTCAGTGGGCCAGCACTTGGTGTGACTTAGAACAGCCTCAGGGGCTCGCAGTGTATTTTGCCAGCCGGCAGCTCCTAGGAGCCAGTCTAGCAATCACAAACTAGTTCTTCTGCCCCTGTTCTTCTGTCCTCAGGCCACATCTTCTCCCAGCCAGAAGGAGGAGGGGTGGCACTGGTCCAGCTCCGACAGCACCTCTTCTTACGCTGGAGACACTTAGAACAGATCTGCAGGGTTTACACAGCTTTGTTCTGTGGAACAGAAACTGAACCTTTGACTCCTGAAGATATCTATCTTCAGACTATACAATCCTCATTCCAAAGATGAAAGGGCTGCTGAGGTACCATTGATTGTTTTGGAAAATATTTTCACCAAAGAATGCTGGTACTTCTCCAGTCTGAATTAACAGCCCGCCAGGGCTGGAGCCAGGAGCGTTTCTCTAATAACAGAACAAAGATATTACTTCTTGTTTCACTTACTCCACAAATCACAGAGCTTGATCGCTTGGAAAAGTGGTTGGTACCCATATTTCATTTTAGTGTGTATGAAAGCATTCACTTCCTCTGATTTGTAAATACAATAGTAAGTGTGAATGCTCTGAGAAAAGTCACATCAATCACATAATACATAACAGACAACTCTAGGCCTTAAACCCATACATGAGGTACAGTTTCTTCCAAGATATCAGGAAGCCTAGACTGCTAGTTCACAACTTGTACTGGATTTTGTCATACCTTTTCAATAACCTCACCACTTAATAAAATGCTTCAGAGTAAGTAAAAGAATAATTGCTCTCTGCTGTACCTTGTAAAAGGGAGTATTACTTCCTTCATGTGTTTGGCCTATTCCTATACAGATGTGTTTTGGCACTCATTCCTGTACGTAACGTAACAGCATTTTTCAAAATAGCGCCTTCAAACACCTTCCCCATGGCTTTCTTGTATAATACCCAGTCTTCCAGCCAGCACTGGTGCCCTGTTATGGCCACATTTGGTACAGAGGGCAGGGTGGTATTTTATGCCAGCCATCTGGCACATAATGCTCATTTTGTCTTGACATTAAAATGTTTTCTTTTACAAAGTTCATGACCAAGATGTGCTACCCGGACTTACAAATTTTTTGACATGATGAGTTTACTGAGCTGAGGATAAATCACATGGTCAGTATCATTCTTAAACAAAAAGAGGGCACTTCTGGGTGTTTTTTAAAAACAGCCTGTGTCTGCTTCTACTACACGACTGGATCCCCATACATGGGAACGTTTCACTTCTAGCAGTCAAGGGCTTCATGAGATGCAGTTAACCATGGATGTGAACACTGGAGTGCTCCAAACAAAAAAAAAAAAAAAAAAAAA
>VZRH01002840.1:353945-373467 GCA_013397555.1 Urocynchramus pylzowi | reverse complement strand
AGGGAGAAAGAGAGATGACTTTCTCCTTGCAGGCATGTGTTAGGCATTCCACAAACAAAACACTGTGTAATGAGGGCAGTGGTTGTCTTCCCGTGACACTTGAGTTTTCAGAAAAAGATTTATGTAAGTTATAAAAAGTTTTATGTAAGCAGTTAATATTTCTGAGCTTTTTTTGAGCATTGTCTGTTTCATTCAACAGCAGGGGTAATCCCTCCCCCCTGAGCTGAGAAACTGTGAGACATGCAGTACATGCATGTGGTCTGAAGGTCAGTTATAGCATTTACCACATGATCAAGAGTAAGTCTTATGGAAAAAGAACAACACTGAGATTATTTTCTCAAGGCCAGGAATATGAGGCAGCTGCAGGGGGAACAACAACTTTAGCTCAAGCTACAGAACCGATCAGGCTTGCATCAGCAGGCATTTAGGGACAGATGCTGGAAGCAGGTCAGTATCCCCAGGGGAACTATGGGCACATAACACCTCACAGGAGAGTGAAGGCGCCTGATATGACTCACTGAGTAAATGAGACAACTTTCTGATTCATATCTGGGAGCCTTCTGCTAGATTGTTTTCTCAAAGAGTGGCTGTCTTTATGCTTTCATTCCTTCAAAATAAGAATAGTGTATTTCAAAATAACCTGATTTGCCTTTTTGCATCCCCATCTTTCACATGGAAATCTCATTTTCTCCATCTGTTATACCACACAATGAGTAATAATTAAAAAGTGCTTAACATCTAAAAAGGCAAATACAATGAAGATGTCTTTTGAACTCATCTTTTACTGCAGATTCAACTATGCCACTTGGCATCTGTTAACCAAGTTCCGATTTTATATTACTTCAACTTTGATTATTATTTTGAACATCTGGTTAGTGTTCTCAGTGATCCTGCTCTCTTCTGCATGTCTTCTGAGGACATATTTCTTTGTACTGCTGTAAACTGATCTAGTGTATGACTCTTTCACAAGTGAGTTGTAGGAGACTTAGTCTACTTTTCCAGACATTATGGGAAGCTGAGGGAAATTGTGGGGAATATTAAAAAAAAGTGTGTGTGAATTAAATGCCTGTGAGGAAGTGGTCCAAACTTGGCCCAAAGTAGCTCAGACCAGCTGGCAGGGCCAGGGAAAGCATCCAGCAAAAAAGGTGAAATAACTTTATGTGGGAATGGGAAGTCCTGGGAACAAGCTTCCAGGCATAGCATGCACAGGAATTCCTCTTCATCCTAGAGTGAACATACGACCCTTAGATACATATCACAGCCCATCTCTGGGGATGCTGGGGATCATTAGTGTTCATTGATTTGAAGAAGTGGAATCTTCGAAAACAGAACCCATAGCACAAACATGTAAAATTGGCAAAAATTGTTTACTCTGTACTACATATATATTTTTCTCCACTGTGTTTATATTACAGTGTATCACAATGAAAGCTTCTCAGACTTGTAAATAAAAAAGGGATCAATATGGGCTGTTGACTGTAGAAGAATCTGGCTGAAGTATCTACACCTATGTTGCCTGAGGTTATTTTATTTTAATGATTCTGTGTCATGTCTGCACGTTATTCTTGGATGGTTTTGCTTGTTTTAAGACATGCCTGTGTTAAAAGAAGTCAAAAAGTAGTAGTGTAGCTGTGCAGCAGGTTGATAATCTATTTGTGTTTTAATTCAGGACACATAGGCACGTAGAGGGGAATGTCCCAGGAGCCATGTTCCATAGATAATGACTACTTTTACTTTCAAGACTTTATTATAAGCTTTCCTTCTGTGAAACATAAGGAAAGCTTAAAACAAGATCTTGACAGTAAACTGGAGAACAAAGTACTTGCAAACTGTTTACCTACTGCTTTAAAATGTATTTTTAATTCCTCCCACTTTTTTGCTCACCTCTCTTAATTTGGTCTGTAACTTACCTTGCACAGTTCTGACTTCAGGTTTTTTGGGTTCTGGCCTTCTCAAGTGCTTGGGGAGATTGTCATTCTCCTGGTGCCATTTTTTCAGGCATTGTGGCTCATGTATACTAATAGATTTTGTTCCATACTCACGGCCACATAGGTAGCAAATCACTGTTGGTGGCCGTCTTATTACTTTTGCCTGCAAATAACAACCACGAAGAAGAAGAAATACTGTTTTCAATATTCATTTTGAATCAGAATGACTTTGTATGGAAGCAATAACGTAGATAAGGAACGTGCTATCTGTGAAATCTGTGTAACTATTTTTTTCAGTCTGGTTTTGTTTGGAATCAGTCCTGAGGCTTGTAAGAGATACTGCCTCATTAAGTGGGCACCTGGAACAGGCAGGTTTCTTCTGCAGACACTGGGCTGACTGATGTATGTGACTAATCTATACTTAGCTGTGTTAAGTTTCATCTCTTTTATTTTAATACTTTCAAGTTCATGAAAATGCTAAGTCTTCACATGCAGAAACAACACCTCTGCTTCATCCAGTTAAAATGGAGCATCCACTTCAAATGGCTGAAGCCATTTTTTACTTACCAAGCAGACGTAAAATGGAAAGCAGCAACAAAAGCTTCATCAGCTGAACTCTTGATGTCTAGTACAATAGCAGAAAGACTCCCATCTTCTACCAGAACACAGCTCAAAGTGCTGTGTCCAGCCTTAGTATCTCTCTTAAGCTGGACAGTGAGGGCAGCTCTCCCAAGAGGTGATTGTGGCTCTTTACCGCACTTTCGACACAGATCAATTAGCTGGTGGAATTCTTGGCCTTCAAAGATTAAAACGAAGCCAGGATATTTCAGGATAAGGGGCAAAATAGGAACTGCTCTTTGTTTATCCCGAAGGCCTTAGTGTGAACTCTGCCAGTGACTGCAGCAAGGGCAGAACTGGACTCTAAGCAAGTCATTGTTTCCACACTGAAGATCTGCTTTTGTTCTCAGAGGAAAACAGCTCAACAACAGAAGAAAAAGATTCCTCAACCCCAAACCTCACAAATACATAATCTAAGGCTGAAAAATGTATAATTACTGTGGTATTGCAGATTATGGACTCAGCTGTGTCCTTAGGCGCGTCTTGGGCTAGGCGTGGTGTCAGTACCAGCCGTGCTCAGGAAGTAGGACAAAAACATGCTGTAGAGAAGAACTTTGAGACACAGATGGGTCTCACAACTGCCAGCACTTCCTACACTTCTGACTGCAGAATACCAGTAAGAGATGAGCTATTCCCTGCCCTCCTCAAGTTAGACGGACAGCCATGCCAGACCAAATACAGGAAACCTTTCTCACTCAAACAAGAGTGGTAGGGGTTTCATTTTTTCCTCTGCTGCTGTGTAAGACAAAGCATAACCTGTTCCCGTATTTATGACTCTTTCTGTCAGCCCATCAATGCGTTCACAAAATTCTGGGCAGCTCTTCTCGTATTTATGTTACAGTCTGAAAATGTCATTAGTGAACAATCTGCATAAGATTGCCTTCCTGTATCACACATGTAATCTCACTTACATGAAAGAAATACTACTCTATAAAGTATATTTTTTCTGGGAAAAGTTGGACTTCATCTGGAAAGTTCTCACAGTGTCTTGAAACAACATCCAAAGACAGGCTCTCCAAGGACATTTTCATCCTCTTGACTTACAAATGGAATTTCCTTGCTATCTTTGATAACACAGTATTTTATATAAGCATATTTTCTAATATATATAAAAATACAGCCTTCTCCTATTTTTTAAATGAATACAGCAACAGCTATTTTAGAAACATCTTATAACTATTCATTATCAAATTTCACCTACTTCTTCACTTCAAGTTGTGAGCTAGAACTTGTCTGATTTTAAAGTAAGACTCTGGGCCCAGATACAAAGTCTTCTGAAGACACTAGACATTAATTTGTAGGCTATGGAGAGCTATAGATAAGGATACTACAATCGAAATGCCCGAGGCCAGATAACTCTTTTTAGTGTGCATGCCTGCTGTGGGTATGGTTATACTATTTTAGAAATGTTTTCTTAAAAAAAGCTAGGTATAAAATCTCTGGGAACACACTTTCCCCATGAGTTTTCATTAGCTGGGTTCATGCTATTAATTTAAATGGTTACTTATTGGCTGCAAACTAGGAAAGAGCAATTTGATTTATATTCAGATTGTAGGGACTCTTCATATAGTAACAGAATAAGAAAAAGAAATCCTAGTACAAATGGAGAAATCTTTTCAAGTAGAAATGTCTGCCTTTTGCAGTTTTCACAATTAAAAACAGTACAGACACAACAGGAGAAATAAGAATTAATTAAAAGAAATCAGATCACTCTTAGGATAGAATTATTTTTATTCCAGAAAAATACTGAGATTGACCCATCACCACACATACAATTATATACACAAATTCTTCTCTGCACACATGTTTAAAACCTGAAAGAGATTAGCCTAACAATTGGTAGTAACAGATTTTTCTTTTTTTAACTGTGGAATCCAAGATATGATAAGCTTTACTTGGAATTTCTACAGCTGATGATATTTACCCTTCATTTCGTTTTGTTTTCAGTGTGCCTATCCCAAATGTAACATCTGGAGGCCTGCAGTTTGAAACTAACTATTTTTGGAAACACCACAATTTTCCAACCCAAACTACTCACAGCCCAGTGGCTAGGCTGTCTGTTCACTGCTTTGTTTTTAACTTTCAAAAAGGGTTGTAGGGAAGGTCTGTTCCTGAGGATATGTGTTATTATAAAAATACCTACAAATACCTAACAGTGTAGTTAGGCTTTCCTCTGGTGTCTCAGTATTTTCTTTTTTACTCCAAGACTGCTAAGTATGTCTGCGTGACTATGAATGAAGTTATTTAGTTCAGAGGGCTATGCAACTATGTATTTTCAATAGACCTGACATTACTTAAGGTTAGCCCCAGGCTGCTGTTATGGTGTTACATGAGGTCAAATCCTTCCATACTGCACAAAGCTTTTTATTTCTTCTTAAGTACACACAATAAGACTGAATCCCAAACTTCCCTACATAAATATTTATCAACCAGGACTGCACACACCTCTTCCCTTCTTATTTGTTTAATTACCCATTTATTTTAATGGGAAGAGGGGGGGGGCATCCTGCTCTAGGATGGAGCTCTTGTCATAGACTTGAATTGCCCATGGATTAGAGGCTCAGGAAAAGAATGGTGCAAGCACCCAGCAGCAGCATTCGACTGTACGAAAGCAACCCTTTCCACACATTCCTCTCTGCCAAGTAAAAGGCATTTCCCATAAGGATCACAGACGAGGTACAGTATGGTTCTCATGACTATCCAAAGCTGCACTTCACAGCCTACAACAGCACTCATGTTAAGATCATATACCTTGAACAGCAAGGTAATTCTGCAAGATTTATGCATACAATTAAAAATATTACTCCACTGGAAGCATGAAATATCCCGTTTTGCTACTGATGTGCTTTCTTTTTAAATTGAGTATGTCAGTACAATGAATAGCACATCCATGTACAAGCAAAGGAAGGACACTCAGTCATTCCAAATGATAATATTCAGTAAGTTTCATTCAAACCATCCATTCACTGTCTATTCTCATCTAACTTTCTATATTTGCAAATTTATTTGTCAGTATTCTCCTAGGAAGGTATTCAAAACCACTGCAATGAGGCAAAAAAAGCTCATCATTGACTCTCCACCTTCATTAGAATTATAGTGCAACTGAAGAAGCCTTCCCTTTACCAAGATGCTACATGGCTTTATGCTAGAGCAAAATACAACATCAAAGCTATTGCTACACAAATTTTCAAGACTTGCACTGGGTTAAAATGCATTACAATTCAGCAAAGGAAGACAGTGAAATCATATTAGGTAGTTAACCAGATAAGAAGAAAACAGCAGATGGCAGCACCATCTAATAGGCTTTTAACATCAGCATTATCTATTGTCAAAAACCCCATAACTCATATACGCACAGCAAGTTATTGATGCTCACTTGCATATATCACATATTTTTGTCTATGAAACAATAGAACACAGACTGTTTTAGTGCAAGTCTGAGATTCAGTAGCTGCAGACACCACTTCCATTGGTGTGGAAGTTTGGAGTATCACAGCAGAATCCAAAGCAGAATTTCTGAGCTGATGTGATCCTTGAGAGTCTCTAAGCGTAGGCTGTTATTCTACACAGGCAGACATGATTAACTCAGATGTGTTCATTGATTCTGAGAGTGAGGACAGGTACTGGAAGAGATAGCTTACAGAGACTGTTCAGTCTCCACCTCTAAAGACATTTAATGCAGAACTGAGGAAGAGTTTGTCAATAATGATAGCAAGTGGGGCCTAGTTGATGCCACACCTGCTAAAGAGAAGAGAACTCCAGGGCACGCAGGCAGAGGCATACAGGGAGAAGTGCTAGCAATTGTAAAGTTAAAATGAACTTTACATGGTATACCACTAAATTAGTCAGAACATTATTTAACAGTAGCACTAATTCTCTCAAATATATAAGGGCAGAGTGGTTTTTTTCAGTTACTGCTTTCCTCTGATGTTCTGCTGAATCAGGACTTCAAGCAAGTGCTTAAATAATTCACTGTCCCAATGAATAAGTCTGTTAGATGAGACAGGGAGCCCCAAATGCTTTCCAGCCAGGACCAGAACAGTAGCCATTTCACTCCACCACTAGTGAAGAGCTATTTTTTAAAAGTATTAATAAGCAGCTGAGTAGCTGGTAAGGTGAGCAAAATGAAAACCATATGCTGGAAAAAGAGGAAGACTTTAATGGAGACACAGACCTTGTCCCTGTTCATAACTAATCTGCAGTTATTCCATAAACTTAATGCTTTTCCACAACCTTCAATGTGTAGACCTTTCAAAATGTTCAACTGGAAATGAAGATTCTCTCACAGAGAATTTAAATCTACAGGAAAGTGGCTTCGTTTGACAGGTTCTTAAAAGCTGTCTGCAAGTTCTGTAGAGCCCCTTAGATCACAGGATATTTCTTTCAATCTTCCCATCCCATCTCTGCCTTTAATGCATAATTCTGTACTAAAGAATAGACCTCAGATGTAAAATCCATAATCTCTTCCTGAAAGTCATTGTTAATAATAAAATCCCTCAAAGTCAATTACAAACTGCAAGCTGTACACCCTCATTAGTTCTGCTGCAGCTTATGAACTGTAACTGTTGGAAGTAAATGAGGAAACCTGTTGTTCACACAGAAGGAAGAACAGATTTGAACAGATTTCATTTTGGCTCTGCAGAGCTCACAGAAGTAAAAAGTGGCAATAATGTTGTTGTTCAACAAGTCAGCAGATGTGAGTGAATCCACAAAGGGAGCAGATATGTTGTGCAAGAGGCTAACATTTTTTACAGAGTCACTGTCAGTGCCAAACCTCACTCTAAAGTTTTTTTTTATGGGGTCATAATTACAGAAAATTGCCCTCACCCTCTCTTTTATCATCTACAGAATTATGTGTGATAGATTCAACTCTCTGCTTCACACCCATGCCTTTCATTGAACAATCACCTTTATAGCAATGACAGTTATTTGGGAAAGAGCACAATGTAGTGTAAATAGCATCACTTTTCCTACAGCTATAAATGCAGCTGTGCAGCACTTTGAACTGCTTGTGGATGATGTAAAATTTGTGATAAAAGCAAATTTGTATGATGAAAGAAAATTTGTCAAATATATATCAATTTGCTAAAATACATCAATTAGCAGCCTCATACAGCATAATAAAAAAAGGACTCATGAAGTCTTTAGTCTCATGTCAGCTAGAGTAATGCTATTATCTTAATTTTACTCAGCAGCTGGTAAACTAACATTACTCACTTTGCCTTCTAAAGCATCTTAAGAAATATTCTGCATAGCATTGCATCCCTTTGGCGACTGAGAGACCTAAATCCCATGTCCAAAAGTAATGTAGGCAATCAGGATTCCAGCCCACATTTAAAAAAAAAAAAAGGCCATTTAATTTGGACAGTGGGCCTAAATTTAGACAACTATCTTACAAAACTCCTGGCCAAAAGACAGCTTGTGCAGAAACAAATGCAGAAAAAAATATCCCATTTTCCAAAACTCTGTGTAGCTTTTGGATAATGTGAATCAGCTTCTTTATTCTTGGATCCTGAATCAAATTCAGTGGAAAAAAATGTGCAGTCTTATTTATTTTGTTGTTGTTATACCCAGAACTGCTGCCTTTGAACATGCAGTCCTCAGTAAATTCATGTTGCATGCCAAGGTTAAGAATAACAGTAAAATATGAAAATCATGTTTTGAAGTGCTGGATGCTTGCAGGACAATAAAACATTGCATTTCATGTTGACCAAATAAAAATACCTAACATCTCCTACAACATATGACATCCAAACCTTGCCTAATCTGCTCAATAGAATCTCCTAGGGAACTATATCAAGCAATGGTCCCTCTTGGGGATATAACTCTTAAAGGACAATAGAGAACCCAACTACTCCCATTCAAAAGGAAAATCAAAATAAATATGAATAAGTAGTCCCCCTTACTCCCTTCCCAGTATTTCCCTTTTCTTTATCCTCTATTTAGCAGACAAACATTTGCATGGAGCCAAAAGGTCCTCCTGAAGAAAACCAATTTTAAATTTGACGGAAAGCCAATCTCCCCTGGACTGCCAAACATCAATATGCATGCACACCCTTTCACACAGTACATGCTTACCAATTTACCTGGTCTGATACAGCTGGTTCAGCTCTGCTCGTTCCTTGATGAGCCTTGGATGGATCACCACTTGTTGAGCTAGGTCCAGATCTTGGTGCTTTACCAGATCTACTCACGGTACTGCCTGGTAGCCTCGCACCACGGCCACCTCCTTTGCAACACCTTTCGTGCACAGGGAGACGGTCAGGAAAAAAGGTTCGGCCACAGTTTTTACAGGGCACCAGCTGGGCTTGAGCACTATAATAAGCTGCTTCATTTTCATCTGCAAGTGTATAAGAACCAGAACCACTAAGGACCTCAGGTTTCCTCGGCTCTGGCCTTTTAAGGTGGTTTGGTAGCTGATTGTTCTCTATACGCCACTTCTCTAGGCACTGAGGTTCATGTATAGCAATAGATTGTGACCCAAATTCTCTGCCACAGATATAGCATACCTTAAAGGGAGGTCTTCTTGGGAGTGGTGCTTGAGACATGTCTGAAGAATTTGACTGTTATGGTATTATTGCAGTGCCTGGTCACCTTTTCTGGGATCCAGCTTCTAGATGTACTACTTTGGGAAAAATTCTGAGATCTGGCACATAAGATCGTGAAACTTGCTCTAAAGGCAAGGTGCTAGAGATAATAATAGGGGCTTCTTCAGCACTTGATAGAATACTACAAGTTTTGTTCACATTGTTTTTCTTGACATTTGTTTCTGTGAAGGGTATCACATTTCAGGAAACTTCTCTCTTTCCTACGCATAAAGAGCTTGGGAAAGTCTGTTATTCAGAATGATTCTACATCTTCTTAATCCATTTTCATGAGCCAAAATATATTAGGGACTTCAAAGCTGGAACACTGAACTTTATGGCTGTTTCAGCAGAGAAAGGGGGTTTCTGTGTGTTTTCCTTTTGTTTTTTGTTCTTACATGACCCTGAAACAAATGAAATTAGTACAAATTAATAAATGTGTTCTCTCTAGTTAAGGTTACCAACCACTGCTTTATCACAAGGCACAATTAACCTCACTAATCTGTTCTATTTTTAAATAGCAGATAAATAACATCAAATATATTCTTATCTATAGTGATCAGCTGAACAATGTAAATCTGAAATTCTGGTCCCAGAGGATTGTAAAATCATGAAGGACATGAAAGAAGATGGGTTTGGACAAACTGAAACTGATTATATGCGTATGTTTTGGTGTATAACCAATATGCTTTCAGTTACTGATAGAACTGGTATTTCTGGCAGTCTTCAATTTAAAAGCCTTCAAAGTTGATACTTAAACATCATTTCCCGGTCTCCAGAAAAATAAGAAAAAGTCCCTCAGTAGAGAGATGTCAATGTCCAATCTACAAAGGGACAGTCAGAAAGGAAAGTGTTCCCAGTCAATCTATGGGTTGAAGGAGATTATTAGGCCCTTAATTCAGCACTTGCGGTGTCTCAAATTCTCTGACCAGTTTTGATTCTCCCAGTACTGAGATGTAAACTTTAGAAAATTAAAAATTTTAGAGGAGCTAAGATTTTAGTTAGAGATAAGCTTTGTTGAAATTAATTAAAGTAGATGGATAGGCCTTGTTGAAATTAAAAGTTAGTAGGTAACTAATAACTGATTGCTTGTCAACTTTATGTTTAGTTAGCTGGGTTTATAATGAAGAATATAGAAACTGATAAATAGCTTTTAGGAACATAAGACAATTATAGGCCTATTCTGCTTCAAAACCCATTGAATGGTCACGAAGATGGGAAATGGGAGTTCTACCAAGGGTTCATTTGTCACATTTGTATTGAAAAGGTAGAAAGGTCAGAACAAGGAAGACTTGATTTACTTCCTCATTTTGGGACTGCTCCCATGAAAGGGACCACCGACCCATTTTAAAGAACAAACTATGCATGCTTAATAGCTTTTTAGCTAATTACCATACGAAGTGGGCAATGGGATGTACCAAAGTTATGAATATGCATTTGTGTTTTGGGTATTCAATGCTTGTGTAACTAAAAGGACTTTGTAATCACCTGTAAATTGCAGTGTTTATTTGGGAGCTATCCCAGCATGCAATAAACATACACTTTCTAACTTTAAACTGTTAGAGAGTTTTTCTCCGCCACAGTTGGGTATCAATACTAGATAAATATCCATATTTCTTTAATAAATCAGTACAAGAGTGTTATTAATGAAATGGAGCAGATAATAAGGCTTCTTAATAAAGCTTACTGAGGTGCTTTGGGGGCTGAAGCACATGCTGGATGAGAGAGAAAGGGCACTGCATTTGTTTAGTCTCCAAATATTACTAGATAATGTTTCAGTTTTTCAATGTCCAGTCTACCCCTATCAACAGATAAATTTGTGCTTTATCCCTTAAATTTTCATTTCTTATAATATTTTGGGCTGGTCCTCCAAGGATGAGAAAGTATAATTCAGACCATACACATGTACGGCAGAGACTAAGTTTTAATTGCATGGAAAAATAAAAAACCAAACTAGCACATTGCATAGATAGGTAAGTGCTAAGGATAGTCTACTTTATCTGTAATAGAAGAAATACCTGGCTAAAGTCATCTTGCCCTTACTGAATATTCCAGACTTTATATCTCAATCCTTCCAAACTTTTCAGGGATTCCTAACACACAAACATATCCACATCGGCTGTCTTAGTGTCTTGGTTCACTTCTGCTGCGACCATCCAACCTGGATGTTTTTACTGCTTTTTTGCCATGTCACCATTGAAGACCCTGTTCCCACTCAACAGCCTTTTCACCCCTATCTGTCCCACCTCTAAACCTTTGGGCCAACTTTTACTATACCCAACTGCAATGACGCAGTTTTGTCATTACCTTTGAGATGACAAACTTAAACTTTGTCTGTGTCACTTAGAAGCAACCAAGCTCATTCTAGTCTCTTACAAATGTTCCAGGAGGTATCTTAAGTACAGGGGCAACAGTGCAAAAAGTTGTCACCAGGTTCATGAGAGTAGTCATCCTTTTGCCAGGCACACAAAAATGTTTAGATTGATGCATTGACACTGCTTGCTTAAATACTCAAAAGCTGCATATTTCTGGGACACTTGGGATACTTTTTTATTTTACAGAAAACTCCTGTGAAGCTTGTATTTATTTGTAGGCAAACTGGAAAATGTGAAGACCATCAGATCCAGTCTGTGATTTGTACTGGAACAAATCTGTGAGCAAGTATACTGTAGCTAGCTGTTAAAAATAAAATTTTTGAGGACCATTATACTTGGCGCATTTAAAGTTAACACCTCATCCAAAGCTGTATTAGATAACTGCAGTCAGCTGAAAAACAAGCTAAAGTGCGTAGTATCCTCTCATGTCTGAAGCTACCAGGTGTATCAGGTGCACACAATATAGGTTGATGGTTACACAGAATTACAGCACCGGAATTTTTAATTCAGATATCAAAATAACAGGTTCAGCAGTATGTGAAATTTAAATGTGCAAACTAGTATTTAGGCTTTTTGAAAGACTGGGAGAGTTTCCAAGGAGGGTGGCCTGTTGGATGAATCCAAGTTGGGAAATAGCCAAGCTCTTTAGGAGGATAAAGGGAATGGAGAGCCAGGGAAACATTAAAGGGTCATGAAGGCAGGGGAGATAAGGGTTATTGGCAGGTCACAGGAAGGGAGCATCAGAAAGTTCAGTAACATTTCAGGGAACTTCTGAACTTTGCAAGGTCCTATTTATGTCCTATTTATTGATTTATGTCAAAAAGAAACTTTCTCATACCTGAGAGGATTCTTAAAGCAACAGTGAACACTGAACTGCCTGCCATATGAAGAATGTTAGGTGACTAAATCTGTTGCCATTAGGAATGAATCAGTCAATAAAAGATGCTATAAACAATCTATTAACAATATAACCTATTGTTGGATTTCCAAGCTTGCTATTGTAAATACTTCATAAGAGAATTATGCTTCCTTGTGGGGATTACACCATTTGGTCTACATTTATTCCTGCCAAGTTCACTGTTATTATTTGGAAACTTCCTATAAATTCAGTGTGAAATGAAAAGGCATATGGGCAGTTCAAATCTTCTCTCAAGCTTAGTGGTAAAGATGGGAAAGTAAATCAGGACTGGGAGTTAACAATTCAAAACATTAAACTTTCTTATGTTTTTCTTTTCAAAATGTTGCAATATGTTTTAATAAAGCGAGAAGGTACAGTTGATCATTGCGAATAGCTACGGGACAACATTTCTCTCCTCTGCAATTCCAGTGAGGACAACACTTAAAAACAATTTCATGAGCTGCAGTGACAGGTCACTTACAACTAGTGGAGAAATTCAATGTAATTAAAAGCAAATTAAATACTATGGCTAGTTTAGAATCAGGGTAAGAGCTTCAGTCTAACCAAAATAGAACAGAATGATGAGAGTGCAAACCGCTCAATAAAGCTGTCATTTTCTTGTCCTGAAGTGGGAACGGGAACTCTTGCACACAGTTTTTAAACTTCACCTAATCAATTGCAACAATAACATTATTGCAACAACAGCAACAATAGCGTTATTAAACATGCCAGAAATTGCAACAACAGCATTATTAACAATGCTTCACTTATGCTGCCTTCTCTTAGTCGCTATGAGTGATTCAACCTATGGAAGTGGAAACTTCTTCCCTGAAACAGCCTTCGTTGTGTCTTGTTTCATGTCAGTGCTGGAACTTGGAAGCAAAGTTGACACATACGTTTCCTATTTCCTGTATGCAGCCCATTTCTGAAGAGCGACCCTCTCTGTTTTTCATCTCTCTTGATTCTCTCATGTAAACAATTCCTCAAAAACCATTATAAAGTCATTTTATAAGCCTGGATTCCTTGACTGAATTGAAAAAAACATATTTGTGTTAGCTGGGGGATTAAACTGGCTGGTTCCAATGAATCTGCAACACTACTGCTTTTGACTTAGCTAGAATTCCACACGGAGACCTCCCAGCTATAACAAAAACAGAGTTTACCTTATGGAAGAACACATTGCATGAAGCTTCCTACTACCAGGACACAACCACACTTATTCAACGGACAAAATACAGGAACAGCTGTGAGAATTTGGGGAATCTGCTTTTGTACAGTTTATAGATGCTGACTGGTATCACAGCCTTTCCATGTGTAGCTGTATCAGACTGTAAACTCTACTTATATGGCTGGTTTGCTGTCACTGTTCTAATCTGCTAGCACAGAAAGATAAATCCTTGCACCAAATAAAGACAGAGTTTTCAAGCTTACATGTCAAAAATACCTCAAGAACTTCTTAGACATGTTTGACTACATCTAAAAGCAGAGACAATTTCCAGGAAGACTATAAACAAGCAAAGGAAGCAGTGGGAGCCAATTACTTTGCTATTTTTTTAAAAAGTGCTTGATAAAGCTGAGAAGGATTTACATGGAGTACTTGCTTCAGGTGACAGTGACTTAAACCCAGGAGGCTCTTAGGAGAGGTAATCTATAATTGCAGAATGCTTATAAAAATCAGGACTCCCATAAAAGAGTTATGAGAATGTCTGCATAGGCTGATCTGCTGGAGGGAGAGGATGAAAGGCTACAGAGACACATAAATAAAGAAGAAAACATATGGGTCCAAAATGGTGGCAAGTAAAAAAGCCTGGCAGAAGCTCAGCTACAGACAGGTTGTCAGTGCCAAAAAAAGAATAGACTAATTTAGCTTGCCGAAAGGAACTGGTTCATTCATTATCTTGGATTCAAGAACTCTTGGTTGTGTGTACCCTCATTTATGTAAAATCCCACTTCACAAAAAAAAAGGGAGTTTTCCCTTTGTTTTCCCTTTCTTCAATACTACACTCAATGTTGTATACTTATTCTGCCTGTCCACTGTGCAGTGCTTGGAACCATAAGCTTTTTTGTTTGTGACACCATGTTGTTATGTGGGTCATTTAATAAGGGGGATTTATGTGCATTGGATTAAATTCACAAGTATCCTAAAATAAAGGTTTTACTTGTAATACCTAACTTTACTGTTATATAAATTGGAAATGTCTCAAATAGCTTTAAGTGAGAAGCAACAAGCAAAAGCTTCTTGTACTACAAGGGCACCCAGAGATCCTTGTTTTTCAGTTTGGGCTGGACTTTGTAAACAGACAAAGGAGAAAACTCAGTATAAGAGGATATACTAAATAGAGAGATGAAATAAGTGATCTGCCAAGCATAACACAGCCAGTCTGAAAAATAAGAAAATTAAATTTAGATTTTTCTAGCACCCCAATACTGAATCAGTCCAGTCACAGGATTTTCTAAGGCTGATCCCTAACTTTACAGTCAAGATAAAAGTAAGTATTTTTTCTCTACTTTCATGGGTTCTCTTTATATTTACATATAAAAGAGGTGTCAGAAAGGACCAAACTGACACCCTCTGTTGAGTGCCAGAAAGCACTGCTTCAGGCTCTTTCCAAATAAAATGTTTTCTATGAGGCTTCCCATTATTCTTTAAGGGAAAGCAAATTAAATTAAACCAGAATTTTGAGCTTTATTTTTTCTTGTGCTAAATGTTTTATATTGCTCAATTATAAATAATTTTAGAAATCCGTTTCGACAAAGTACTCAAACATAAGCTGGACAAAAATATTGGACAATTTGTAATATCTTAATGTTGGATCTGTTTTTCACTGCAAGATAAAAGGAAAAAACATTTTTATGTTTCCAACAATATTTTTAGCAAATTAACCACATATTAAAAACCTCACATTTTTCCAGTTCAGCACTACATTCTCTCCACAGTTTCTGGCTGAAGGAATCTCCTTTGATTAGTCCTAGACACTAATAATTTCCTTCAGTCATGTGAAAAGAATAATCTATTATTTTATGGAAATAAATACCACTGAGATATAGAAAATTCAAAGTTTACTATGTCAACATGCTTCATCTTTTCACAGCTGAGCATAATCCATGTCTTTATGCATCCTCCTCTCTCAAGAAACCACTTCCAAGCTCCAAGCATACAAATATTGGCATACACCTCGCTTTCATCAGCTTCAAGACTTTGTTAGTCTGTAACACCTAGTATCACAGCAGCCTGGCTTAAATGTCTCAGGAGCAGTGCATACTCAGAGACATCCAAATGTGCAGCTTGTTCCAGCAGAGGTCATGTGCACATACACCTTTTCCCTGATGCAATCTGCAGCCCAAAGGGTGGTGGTTATGCCTTTGTTTAAAGTGGATGCAGCCAGACAGAAGGACAGGACAAGAATACTCAAAACCAAACAGGCCAAATTAAAAAGCCATTGTGTTCTGATATTTGCAAACTGGCTAGAACTGTCTGGGAATCTTCTAGTGAACATTTTCCCACTTTTAAAAGTGTTGGTTAGACAAAATTGGAAGTTTCCTCAAAGATGTATCCTGTATGACTTACTCAAGAGAGAAATTGTGGGTGTCTCTGAGCCTGTGTCTGCGTGTGTGTGCAAAGGTCCAGTACAATATAAGGAAAATACATAACCTGGAGGTTTCTATACAGTTCTTATACAGAACTATTTAAGGTGTTCTTTGTAATGAGACAATCAATCTAGTCAATGCTTTTCACAATTTTCTTCTGACCAATGAAATGACCAGGTCCTTCTTTGGATCTGATTATCTTTCTACCTAAAATTGTATAGGTCAATCAGAAAGTCCCTGGTATCAAGAGCAGCCAGCATACGCTTGGCATTTAAGGACCCTATATACAATGATGCAGTTATTAGTTCTGTTTTACTTAATTAGTTCTATGTAAGTTTGTGACTGTGTTACCAGAGAAAGCTGGAGACTGATTCTAGAGACCCAGTAGTTCTTTCATGTTACTATGTCCTCTGCCCAGACATAAGAAATAATTCCTTTGATTTGACTAAGATACTAACGTCATGTGAAGAAATTATGACTGCTACTAGTTAAAATACATGGGGAAAATGAAATATTTTTAGTGAAAAAATGTAACTTTTCTGACTTTTAACATTCAAAAACTTTTAAAATTCAAAATTCAGTAACACCATTCTCTCACATCTCAGATATCCTTTATGCTCTATGCTTTTGTGTTCTTAGTTTTTGTATTTTATTTAGTGATGCATTACAACTTGTGAGGGTAAGGATTACCTTTGTTTTGATCACAATCATTTAATACACTAATTTCATATTCTAAAGGGATAGTATTACTGCCTCCACACTTATTCTTGTGCAAAAATCAGCAGGTATATTCCCAGTGCGGGTGACAGTGGGGAAACTTACACATTACGTTCTGAATCATCTTCAGTTACCACCACATGTCTGTGATATTTACCCTGCAAATCCTAGATAGGGGATATGCATCAAATAATGAATAGATGGGGTGTGTTTACCCTGCCCACAGCACAGAAGTACGAGAGAAAGCAGACATTGGAGCAAGTATGCTTACTCAGCTCAAAGTGAGCTACCTGTACTTTCTAGCTCAAGTATCTTTGTTCAGCATTTCCATTTCTGGAACTCACAGGTGCAGAATCAGGTTTTTTTCCCCAGGGATCTGGATGATGACTATGCAATTATTTCAAGAAAGTAGGCTCACCCTTAGGGAGAAAAAAAAACAGTGGATGGATAAATGCATATTCAGTTATGAGTCTGAAACAAAAAGAATAGAAGCCAAGAACGTCAGCTAGTACAAAATGACACAAGTCAGTGGAAATCAGAAGGATGACACTGCACATTGCTGAGAGCCTCACCCTGGAAGTGTAAATTGATTCAGTCATTGAAAGTCACTTTTCCTAATAATCTGCAGTAATACAGTTACATATACATAATTAAGTAATCTAAAGTGGTAAATGTTCTTTTCTTTTATAGTGTAAATCAATCTTAGTAGATTGATTTTTCTGAATAGGAAAAAAAGTGTTTCTGCTGATAAACGATTCTATAACTAAGGTTTTTGGTACTTTTGTTATGAACAGGATACTCAGATAATCTGATTATCATGGAAACTACTAAACTCAGCAAGAAAGGCCAGCTACTAAAATATGAAAACTAAATGAGCAGAGAGCCACAACAGCAGAAGAGAAGCTGAGGGAATGTAGAGCAGCAGATGAAATTATCTTAAGTGGAAAATGTCTAGAAAAGCAAAACTCTGGACATTCCAATTATTTTGTGAAATGTTGGAAAAACTAACAAGACATTATTAAATACTCGTTGTATTTCGCATGAATAATGCAGCACATCCTAATACTTTGCAGAACATTCATGATGTAGTGACACAGAAAAGGGCTGCCTAATAAATCTGTTACAGAAAACAGTGTGCTAGGAGGGCTGTCAAAACATTCATCATGTCTATCAAGAGCCTTAACAGCACTATAGCACTCATTCTGAAGGCTCTTGCTAGTAAGAAAATCTTAAAAGCATCATTCTTCTACATTACTGTTTTTCTCCTCCGGACTAAATCAACAGTGATTTACAACTGGTGTGATGGGACGTGATGGATAAAGGTCACTAAGTTTTACCTGGTACCTCTGGTTCCTCATGATTGTGTAACTTGGCATGTTTAATGAGCATCTTTTTCTCACTTTGTATTTGAAGCACTGGTCCATATTAACGTGTTTTCTATTTCACAATTCTTGAGTGAACAGGATTAAATTCCATATGGCAACAAAAATACATATGGAATACAAGCCTGAAATATCCCCAGATAATGTGGCTTAAAAAGAGATATGTCTGAGCTCCCTACTGTGTAGCCATAATTTCACCTGTTCATAAGCCAGTGTATTCTATTAGAGATCAATGTCCTATGGAGTTAAGTAGATAGAAAAGTAAATTTTAGTAGATTATATGAATTTGTAATGAAGGAAATGGTATTAGTTTGTAACTTGAGCGATCAGTGCAGTTATAGTACCTTAGGAATAAATTTTGCAGTAAGCTTTAAGGTAAACCACTTGGAGAGCAAAGTTTTCTATTTCTGTTGTGCTTTCCAAACAAAACAAAGCAAAACAAAATGGCTTTTTAGTAAACCTTTTCATTATTGTTATGTACCACATATTTTCCAGGAACAGAACTGAAAGAGATAATTTGTAATATTGGACAATCAGCAATCACGTGCCAGGTAGGGCTGCCTTTTACAGAGAGTAACATTTCTGCCTTTCAATGTCCACATTGTTGGCCATGAGTACCAAAATTGCATTGTCCTGCCCCTTAAAACACAAACACATAAATGAAGAGGGGGGAACCAAATAGTCAGAACATCTGACCTGGTAAATGCTCACGCACCATTTTTTCCAGGCCAGGCAAACCTCTGCAGAAACAAATTCCAGAGAAAAAATGCATTATCCTCACAGTAAGCAATAATACACACGGATGTATTACCAGCTAGCTGGTCTAAGGGTAGAAAGTCGCACAAATCTTTGTTGATTGACCTTTCTGCTTATTTATAACTGGGCCCCTGACCTCTTCAGGAATCTGACCATCTGGTACTCAGGGAAAGCACTGTTTTAGTTGGATGAGGACAGGACACAGGACTGCATTATTTAAACCTTGGCTGACTGAGGCTCAGGCCAGGCAGGCTGTCAGTACCATCTTCACAGGGAAATCGGGTGAAAACCAGAAAAACTGGGTTGTGAGCTCAGAGGACCCCGTGCAGAAGAGCGGCCAGGACCTTCGTGAGAGAAGGAAAAGCATGGTGCCTCCTCACCCAACCATTCTTCCACCGCCCTGCCAGAACAAAACGAGTTCACGGGCTTATTCACATCGAAGGCTGCTGAGACCGTGGATGGCGTGTAATTCTTCATGTCCTCCAAAACACCCATTACCTCCGCTTGGATCGAAATTCCCTCATGTCCCCTAAAGCTGGGATTCTGTGCTGCTGCTGCTGCTGCCCCGTGGCTCGGTGTGCCCGCTCCGCAGGGAGACAGGGAAGGAGACAGGGAAGGGGAAGCAGGGAAGCAGGGAAGCCGCGCACATGCCCGCGGCCAGGCCGCACTGCCCGCC
>VZRH01002840.1:317897-353760 GCA_013397555.1 Urocynchramus pylzowi | reverse complement strand
CCCCGCCGTTACCGCGGCAACGCCGCACCACATGCAAATCCCTGCCGCCGCCGCGGCCGCCGATTGGCCAGCGCGGCTGTCAGTCACAGCACGGGCAGCCCCGCCCCCGGCCCGCCGGGCGCTGAGGGGGGCGCGAGGGGGCCCTTGGGTTTGGGGCGAAACCTGTGTTTTCCTGGCAAGGAATGCGGCTGAGGGGAGCGCCTGATCAGCTGGGCACCGGCCAGTGTTCTGTGGGGAGTGACCCCGCTCAGGCTCTGCATCCTTGCTCAGGGACCCCACTCTCAATCCGTTTCCCCTCTTGCCTGGATGAGAAGGGAGAAATGGCGTCATTGTGAAGTCCAAGCAGCAGAGAAGGATAAGCATGAGGAGTTCTAAATCCATCTCCCACGTAGGCACTCTTCTCATTCAAAAATTCACTCTTTTCGGCCAGACTGTTTTCAACACTTTTCCAAATTTAACTTCTGCAAGTTTCATATTTTCCTTGGAAGTTAATTCTTACAGAAACAATGATAAATAATTGCTACAAGAAAACACCACTGGTTCAAACATTCCCATGGCAAGTGTTCTCTGGTGGCAGTGCCAAGAGCAAGCCAGCAGGGCCGCTTTCATGCTGCCCCTTTCTGCATAACAAACTTCAGTTGTCGCTTAGTGAAAACTTAAAATGCACAACAGGCATCATTTGTGTAGGGTCATGCCAAGAGCAAGTGTTCTGCTAAGCAACAGCGATCTACTGCAAAGAAATTCTAGTACCTGTTTGAAATTGTTGGTGTGCCTGGTGTGCTGGTAAGGCAGACAGGAAGCGAACCTGTCAAACAGGCTTTTACAACATCACATCCTTCAACCAGGTGAATTCCCTGGCCTGAGACCCAGTGTTACATTTACAAAAAGCTTTCAGAGAAGTAAAATCAGGTTGTCTGTTTAGAACATGTTGCCTTGCAAAACGTCAGTGTGCAAAGAAGGAAAGTGATAGTGGGCAAGGCCTTTTGACACTGCAGCACCAGGAAGCCCAACAGTTAATTCAGCTTTATGCTGTATATGACAAAGGATGTTCATAAAATAAGTAGCACCTGGATTAAAAGCAAATGACATTTAACCTGCACTTAGCCTTAGGGGTTAAACACAATTTGTATTGCACCAAATTTATTGTCAGCATGATACAGTGCTGCCATCTTTTAACGGAATTAAAACGCAGACCCTCTTTTTAGCAGTATTTGCAGAATGCTTTGATGCCATAAAAAATACAAGAAAAAATTATTTCACCATCATCACTGATTCTATCACCAAGACTGTTAGTTTCGAGTTATTTGAGGTTACAAAACTGCAATCATAGTATGTGACAGAAAACAAGTGCTCAAGAGTAATAGTGCAGTTACAGAGTCAAAATCTAGGAAGTGCTAGTATTAAAGTTATTCTTTGCCTCACAGGTCTAACAGAAAGTTTATAAATAGAAATAAAAGTATGTTTGCATGTTGAAAACACCTATCCTGACCTATGTGTTTTCAGAAAATAAAAAATATTTTTCTCCATTTTATGATTTTAGGTGGTAGACAGGTAAGACTGTTGTTTCCACATGAGCTGTCTCAGATGTCAACCCAAAGGTCTGAAAATAACAAGAGAAGTAATCACAGTACAAGGTTTAGGAAAAAGACCCCAATACCTTCCTGGTTTTTTGTTTAAATTAGTACAAGTATTTTCAGACTATTAGAAATGAGGAACAAACTAAACAATATTACTATTCCAATTTTAAAGCCCACCCCAAATCCTTAACAAAGTTTTAATCAAGGTGATGGAATACATTTTCTGTTACAATATTTTCTGTTACCATAAATAAAATAGATTGATTTTTTATAAGTTACTATGTATGTAAAACTTGGTAATTTTTTTTGGTATAAATTCATACCAATAATATATTAAATATTGGTGAGAAAGTTCCAGCTGAATTCCTGATTGCTGTGTTATGTATGTATGTATGTATGTATGTATGTACATACTTATGCTTGTATGTGTGGAGATGTTTAGGTATTTGAAAAAGCAAAAAATGAACACTGAAAAATGTTTGCTACATTACGTATGCCATACATGTGGTTTACTGCAGCTGACTGGTACAGATGTCTGTGTTATTTTAAATTAAATGTTACAAAATTGCATTTAATCTCTTTTGGTTTGTATCTTTTCCATACTCCATTATCAACTCTTGCTGACGAGATAGAATGCAAACAAAAAACACAGGAATTACTTTTACCAGAGAAAGAAGAACAGCAGAAATGAATTGCTTTCCACTGTGTATCTTCTTCAAGCCAGACTCTATCACATAGTGGACAAGATACTCTCTAAAACTGTCTTTGTTATATGAAGTAATTTACATTTCATGTACACGTGCAATTAGGGCACCCTGGAACAACAGGAAGGGTCAGAGAAGCCATGGGAAGCTTACCATAGGATATCAATGTATCTGATAATTTCCCAAAGGGCCTGGGACAAACATCAATAAAAATATTTGTATCCCAGCAAGACAGGAACAACTCTGATATAATTACTTTGCACATACTTTTGTAACCGTCATTCTAATTAATAACTCCTTTGCTTCTGCTGCCCTATTTTACTTCCTCCAAAACTCTGGGTGGGATCCTATCTGAAGGTCGACTTGGAAGCAGCAGAGGAACAATAAATAAACCAAGAGTATGAAAAATGCCTTAAAAAGTAGCTTGGATCGGGTAAAGGTGAGAGGTCATCAATTGCTAGGACTTCTTTATTTTTACTCTTTATTATAGCTCATTTGCTCATGGAGAGAAAACAAATGAAGGAAGTCCATTCCATTATATATTATTTTTACTTTCAGGATTGCTTTTCTGAATGTTTGGAAACGTTTGTTATATGTCTTTCCCATTACCAGTATTTCTTTTCTCTTGTGCATAAAGCAGTAATATTAGCTCCACTGAAGATTTTCCTATGACAACATGTTTTGGTAACTGAAGATTTAAGAACTTGACTATTCAGCCCATGAAATCAGTCTGTGTTTAATATGATTTAGTTGTTGTGAAGACATTACTTAGGAGACCAATGTATTTAGTTTTTGACATTGCCTTGTTAGGTGCCACCCTTTTGCTTTACTCTACAGATTAGCATGCAGACCCTCCCTCAGAGCATATCTTCAAAGCATCTGAAAGAATGCCAGTAAATTAATTACCCTCTGTGTTCAGTAAGTTTTCTTTCCTGAAGAAGAGAAAGGTTACACCGAGGCTGAAAGGAACGCGTGCCTTGTTTTCATTACCGTTTCCAATGGACAACCAGAAGACCTAAAAGATTATGTTGCAGCTAAGAACACAGTTCAAATGTGTACAACCAGATTTCCCTTTGAAGCTGGAAGTTTTCCCAGGAAGATGGATATGGCTGCAGCTGAAGCAACAATCATTTTTCATGAAGTGAAATACTGCCACACATTCCAAGGCTGGACTACTCCAAGCAAATTACACTGCGTTAATGACATTTCCCCGTGTGACCACCTGAAAATACCTAGTGCTTTTTTCACCAGAACTGTGTTTATCTCGCAGTTATACTCCTACAATACCTTTGATAATACTTGTCAGTAACAAAGATTGGTGGGAAAAATGTCAGATCCTCTGAATTAGTGTCTTTAACAAGAGAAAGAAAAATTCTGAGAAAGAATTTTGAAACTCCAAAATGCAGTGAGAGGGAGGAAGGACCTTTGTATTTAGACAGAAAAAGAACAAACCCAGTACTTGGAAGAAGTAATGGAAGAATAAGTGGCAGCAAAAAGATTATAAAATTAGGAACTTCTCAAAAAAAAAAAAAATCTTCCAGAAAGAACAATTTTAATTAGTGCATTGAATTTCTCTCTCTTGGCAAGAAGGTTTGATTTAATAACCAAATCATTGGTTCATTGGTTATTAAAGACATCAATATGTGAACTGTTCCTGTCAATGGTTGTGCAGTGCTGTAGCCATTAGTCTTACATTTCTCAGTCCATCACAAAGGATGCATATTATATTGCTCTGGACACTGCTGTTAGTTTATGCTCCCTCTTCAGGACTGTAGTTGCAGGACATGGTAGCCACGTTTATTGGCTTGCCTTCCCAGAAGGCAGCCTGAGAGTCATCACTCCGCACACACCAGAGCTCTCTGCTGTGAGTTTCCTCCCCTGGCTGCCAAGAATATCAGAGGAATTGGATTTGCAGAAACCCGAACTCCTCGCCTCCTGCTCAGGGCAGCCCAGGGCTCCTTTATACAGACTATACATTTCTTCCAGCCCCCTCGGAGTGGCTGACTCATTGCAGCCTCACACAGTCTGCCATTTAATGCTCTTTCCTTTCTTATTACATCCCACATAGGCAGCCACCATTGCCAAATCTGACCCAAGAGCTGGAATCACCTTGTCTCCAGCACAGTCCCCTTTGCCCTGCTATCACACTGCCTAGCCATCAGCAATCTTGTGCCCCAAGCATCAATACCTAGATGCAAATTGGAACAGCAGTGCCTCAGCTGCAGGGGAGCCCGGCTACATACACACAGTATACTTCAGGATGAGACAATTTTCTTGCAACAGATGTTCCCCATTCCAGCCACTCATATTACTGCTGCCTGGATGCCCTTTTTTTCACATATCTTTTGTACCTAGTGTACACTTTAGGTTTCATAAGCATCTTTTTATATCAAGAACATAATAGGTAATGAAGGCTTCCAACAAAGCAGAAAAAGCTTAACAGCAGCAACAACAAAAAGAAAGAAAAAAGAGGCTGAACTGTATAAAGTTAAATGTAAGATCAACCTCTTTTAAACAAGAAGGAGTAAACTACCAGAGGAGAAACTGTTAACATGCATTGAGTTCTTCAACCCTTCAAATCTCCATACCAAGCCCACATGACCTCAGGAAAGACAGGCTTTAGGCTAGCTGCAAAATTAGTTGGATGAAGTACTATGGCCATGTTACACAGTAACAGGTCAAACTAACAATCTGTTGATCCCTTCTGGCTCTAAAATCTATGAGTCAAGTAATTCTTCCTAAGTGGCCCCAACAGGGGTTTGAGCCCTATGTGACTGAAACCCCTACCATTTCTTCTTGCATTTACATGCTAAAGATTTTTATTTTTTAATCTACCAGCCTTTTTTCTTCCTATTTCGGCACAGTAGCCCCACCAAAATTGATCTCCATGGAGAAGAGCTGCAAGGGATTCCCTATCCTCTGTCTTTTTTCCTCCATTAACTGCATTAAAAACAAATAAGCCAGAAATAGTGTCAGCAGAAAGGACTGATTTCCAGTTCTTCCTTAAAAACCCCTCAAGAGCAAGATCCAGAATTTATTTACAGCCAAAACCAGTCAAGAATCACACTTAGATCTGTTTTTATCCCATATTTCTAAGCCAAGATGTCACTACAACAACAGCTGCATATTATAAATGGGACACAGATTTTAAAATCTCTGTGCACTCAACCAAAAAGTGAAGAAAGAGATTCTCCACTCTTCAGATGGGTCTGAAAATACTTGAAGGCCTCCTGTATGCAGTCTGTCAATGCATCAGGTGGCAGACATGTAAAACATCCACTAAGCCCTCTCCTGCAAACCTGGATTTATGTTCTGAAAGAGACCAAGCAAATAACCTTGGTGTGAGAAGCCTCTTTGCAAGACCCATTTATTATTATTAATAATAAATAAAAGAATCTATCACTGTCACATTGGTCACTATCTCCCTTTCCTCTTTCCTTTCCCATATTGCAATCTTCCTTTGTCTTTTACTATTTTTTTTTTAATTTTTGTACTCTTTATCCTCTTAGCACTTGACTTTGCTAATGTTTTGTTCTGTGGCAAACATGCCAGTGCCAGCTTCCTTCATAATCTTTTTCTTTTTCCCCAGTTTGCTTTCTCTCTCACTTCACTTTTCAGAATGCTCACCCTTTGTCTTCATTGCCCAGCTGCACTGTTTGAGCATTTTCTCTCTCCTTTCTAAGCCACTTACCTATTTCAGTCATAAGTTCATGTCCCCAACAGCTACACCTATCATCCATCTTTGTCCATGATACTCTTTTAATTGCTTATTTTATGCAGGCCCATGTACAGATTTACTATGCATTACATGTGAGTAACTTGTAACTGCAAGCACTGTGTTGATCTCCTAATTTGCTTGTGTGAAAAACACTTCCAGTTCTCCTCCAGTATTTCTTCTATTTCTTCTGAATCATCTGTATTTCCCACAACCTCTCTAGATACCACCACAGCCTTCAAATTCTCTAGGCTTTCCCATCCTTCTCATTATTTTGTAGTCAGTTTTTGCTGCTGAAGAGAAGCAGAGGATTTGAAGACAAAGCATGGGAGCAATTTCTAATTGCTGTTGCCTGCTAAAGTCATCCTTCCTGTTGGTAGGAATCAGGAGCAGCAGCCACAGCCCTCTTTGCAGCCTGGCCAGGAGAACAGGGCAACATGACAATTTGGCTAAGCATGAGGAGGGGGGCCTGGAAGGAGATGGGGGAGAGATATATAGCAAGTTTTATGAAAAGGTAGGGGCCAAGAGAAAAACCAGAGAGTCTGTGGGGGAATAAGAGCATCTACAAAATGCTTCAGAAAATCAGAGAGCTGGATGAAATGAAGGGGCATATCCCTTTCCTGTAGGTGCAGATGCCTCATTAATCTTCTTGCTATTTATTACTTTTAAAATCATATAACGGAAGACAGCAAAGACAATCTTTCACTCATTTTCTGCTTTGACATTGATCCTCACATATTGAACCCTTTTGGAACTTTTTGAGTATTTTCTCTTTCTGTATCTCTTCAGCTGTCTGTCTACATATCAAACTATGCAGCTCACCTCACATTCCCTAAGCTCAGAGGATTTCCTTGGCCCTTCCAAGTCCTGTGTGATGCAAGCATGCCAGACAAACATTTAGCCCTCAAATGTACTTATGTAGTCTCTTGTTTTCCCCTTGTGTGGCTCTGAACGGTTATGAAAATAAGAGGCCAAACAAATTCATGCCAGCAGTAATTCCAGCCCCACCCTGCAGAATGGGCAGACACCACATGGCCCAAGGAACAGCCAGATTTCATGATTACATTTAAATAAATGTTGACAGTTGAAAAGACTGCTCTGTTTCCCCCAGTTTTCACTCTCCTCATGTTCTTTCACTGCAGGGGGCTATCAGCACCTTGGCTAACTTGGCTGCAGCATGACATGAAGAGACTTCACTTTGGAGGAACAAGAAGTTCCTTTGAAAACTTGAAAATACCCACGTAACAAAGCAACACTGGTAAACAGGATTTCAGCAAGGACCACAATGCTTCATGATTTCAGGGGTTAAGAAAAGGCACAGATGAGGTGGGAAGAATGAACTGCTTTTCCAAATAGTTTAAGTTCAGTGTTTGCCAAGAGCTGCAGGAGGGAGACAAAAACAGAAATATTAATAACAAGAAAATAAAGGATTTAGAGCAGTATTTCACTTAATTTTGTAGGCGGTTTGGGTATTTTGTTTGTTTGCTCTCCTTTTTTTCTGTACTTGGCTGAGGGTACCTGTGGTATTATCTAGACACACCAGACAGGAATTTATAGTTGCCTTTTACTGAATTGTTCACAAGCTCTATGGACAGTACATTTCTTGTAGTTCTGCTCATCCTTAGTTCTACAGCAGACTTCTATGCTCTGCTTCTGGCTGTACATTAACAGGACTTTTTGGTGTTACCAGAATTAGCAGGAGTTTTCATGAGCCTTTAGAAGAGTGACATTTTTGTTACCTGATTCAGAAAATAAAAGGAAGATATTGTATATACATGAAACCAGTTTTTTAAAGGAAATCATTAGGAAAAAACCCAAGATTATTCTCAATCCTTTTGTTTTCTGAAAAGTGAGAATATTAGTTGTTTGCTCAGCCATTTCACTTTAATTACACTGTGCTCTGTGATCTGAATGCTGTCAATACAGATTAAAGAGGGCATATGAGGTTATTTTTAATGAACATTGCATGGCCAAATAATTTAGAAAAGTTTACTCTACAATGATTGGAAATACAGCTGAAAATTTTGCAAATCCTATCTCCATAGTTTGTTGGTTTTTTTTTTTTTAATGGCAAATGCTGAATTTGCTTTTTTTAAACTGTGTTACAGAAGCAACTTGAAGTGTAGCTCAGACCTCACTGAGGGCTTTCTTGAGGTTGCCTATATTACAAAGAGCAAAAATATTAACAACCACTTTGTAATAGGTAGCTGTCAACTGTAAAAATGCTATGACACATTTGAATTTTCAACTTCAGTGTTTTTTTACAGGTCAGAATGGGGCTTATGTTGTTATTTACTTGGCATCAGTTATAAGTACAATACCGTGATTAAAAGTCTATTAAAACATGAGATCTTTGACTGCTTTGATCTTTAAGTGTATATCCAAAACTGCCAAACTTATACACTGCTAAAGACAGTGTATAAGTTTGGCAGTTTTGGATATACACTTAAGCTAAATTAATTATATCATCCTTTCATACTTGTTTTTTCCTTTTTGCCTCCTCTAATTCTTTTTGAAGGTATTGCCAGTAGCTGACTCTTGCAGATTTGCCTTCAAGATACTTAAGGATGTTGTTATAGGTAATAAGAGAGCAATAGCATTGTGTTTCATGGACAACACAGTGCTGTTTGTCTTTCATATCCTCCTTGCAGGTGGCAAGACAGCAAACATAAGAAATCAAGTGGCACAAGCAAAGCGTAATACTCCATGTACTTCCTGCTTGACTATTTGTCAGTAATGGATCTGTACCACTGATTAATTGTGTCACAGAAGACAAGACAATGCTGGCTCTGCAAGAACCTATCCAGTCTCCTTGGGTTATTATCTTTGGGAAAAATGCAGTTTATGCAAAGTGTAGTGTAGGCTTGAACTGGGTTTATCTCACTAGAGAGCCAGATTTGTTGTCTGTGTGCAACACACACCAGACCAGAACTGTGGAGCCCTCTGAAACTGCATCCACTGGCCAGCAGATTTTATGCACTTGTGTTCATGCTGTATCAGACATCATCTGGCTCCTACTGTGCTGCAGAGCACTCTGGATTCCTAGAAAGCTTGTTAGCTCTGTTGAAATGTGGTGCACTTAGAGATCAGTTAAGGTCGGGTGCTGTGCATGAATGAGTGCACTCCTCCTCCAATTTGGAGTGTCAGGTGGGGTACAGTGAAGGGACACTCCTAGGTCTGGCTTGTCCTATGAGAACTGGTTCCATGACTGCTCCTGGTACATGCATCATCCATGTTTTTCTGCTATGTTTGTTTCTTTCCATCAGATAATGGAGAATTCACCATAATTATTTTGGGCTGGAGTACTGCCATTAAAAACTATTTCAAAATGGTGTAATGCAAAATGGGCTCATGCCAGAGAATGGTTTCTTTGTTTTAGAGAAAATGGTGTTACTGAAGGTCAGACTAAGAGGCCAGAAACTCCAGTAAAAAAACCCTTTTCCAGTGATGCAGGAAAAGTATTGAACCCACTTGTCACATCAGTGTCATAGCACAAGGATTTAACCTGCTGCTCTCAAATACATTGTCAGCTACTGGGAGAGAAGGACTCTGCAGCCTGGAGGTGAACATGACCAGCTTCTGTAACAAGGCAGCATCAACAGGGGGTTTGAGAGCCCAGTCATCTCAATATTTCCTGGTAGGAAAGAGGAAGAGCTGAGCAGGTAGCTCTTCTTCGCTTCAGAATGTTCAAACCATAACTCCCATGACCTGAGGGAGGTATCACATCTGCATCCTGCATATCACGGAGTGCTCTGGACACTTCAGTAATGATTAAAAGCACTGTCATTGGCATTCACTGTTAAAAAACTTAACTGCAGAAAATTTTAAACTCTTAAAATTCACTCTTAAAAACATGAGAATTACTTGCATGATTTGTTTCTTGGATGGGCAGTCTATATTCCTGTAGAATGAGTGACAGAAAAAAAGAAACAAAAAAACTACTAAATACAGTTGATCTGAAGAATGCATACATTTTTACTTTTTTTGTTCAACAGAAGGTAAAAATACCTTTTTTACACAATATAATTAATGTTTAATTGGTATAGTGTCCATCATCTTGTTTCTCACATGAATATCCCTGCCACTGTGTTCTTAAGCCTAAATGTAATAACTTTGGCAACCACTTCTCACAGGCCTCTCTAATGTGCCACAGAGCATGACATTTACTTTTGCACATGTTGTGAACAAAGACAAAACCCCATCCTTTTTAAAGTTCAGTCCCTGGACTCCAGCAAGGTGCTTTGGAGGAGTTCTGTTTCAAAAGAATGTTACAAAAAATGTGAAAGCCTCTACACTGGCATAACATGAGAAGACCCTACAGAAATTGAAATGCCAGACTAGTGAGCTGGAATTTGCCTGCGTTGCTAGCTGGGAAGGGAGCAGGGGGAAGAACACCACACATTCCTACTCCAGAAGGAAAAACCTGGTTGTGACTCAGACAGGGGAGAATTTTTTCCAAGAACAGTTCATCCTAGTGAAACTAAGACATTCAGGTCATGTTGCCAAGGTCATTGACATTTTTGTTTATCTGATCCTTAAAGGCAAATTACCAAGTTAAAAGTCATGGGCTATATCCTCTATAAGGCAAACCGTTGCCCTCCACTGGAGGCACTTAATGAATGGAGCTATGGGTTTTGTGCTGTTTCTTAGGAGTTCCTTTCTCATGTTATTTCAGTTTTGTATAGCATCCAGTTTTCAAAATCTTTTCACAGTTGATTTCTGACTTTTCAGAGTCTGGCTTCCCTATATGTATTCCTATAGCTGCGTGGTCGTAGAGTGGAATGAAAACTTGTTTGAAATCAAAAACAGTGTAACAAAGATGCTGCAATAGTGTCTAAGGCAACACAGGACCATAACTCTCTGCCACTTGCTATCTCCTACCTCCCCCATTCCAAATCATCTCTAATTAAATGTCTGCCCTTTTCCTCCTTTCATGTACCCTCTGATAAAAAGCAGCTGTCTAAGCCTCACAATTAAGCATTGCATTTATTGAATGTTGAGCCCATGATCTCCCTATAGAATAAGCTGCACAAAGCCCATCATCATTGATTTTACAATGGGCAACTCCTTGCTGGAGACTAGAATTTGAAAACAACTTCTTGCTCTAGATAGTGCCATTTTTGTTATCTCAGTGTGATGAGTTCCATCCATAGTTTGGAATTGTGGGCTTTAACTCTACCACAATATCAGTGCTGAGCTCTTCTTACTTGTCTTCTGAGTGGACAAACAGTCCTTGCTGGCCAGTAAGGGAGGTACAAGAGTAGTCCCAGATTCACTGGCCGTAATTTAGACCAAAGGCAAACATTTCCTTTTCACTTTTGCTTCAGCGTTTTGCAGGCGCACAGTGAGCCAACAGGCCAGATTCAGCTAAGTCCTGGGATCAGAAGTTATTTAACTTTTCAGTAAAAGCAGTGATTCTCACACACTTGGATAGGTGGTTTTAAGAGCAATATCTCTCTCTGACAAACGTTTTCCACTTGTACCTTTTGTCTTAGTCACATCCAAACTGTGAACTTGAAAGGGCATGTCTTCTCTCTGCTATGACCAGGGTATGCAGGGACCTGTTTCTCACTTCATACTTGTGGATGGCAGTGATATGATGCTATTAGCAAAATACTAAATGGCTGTCAATAAGGAGTAACCTCCTGTGCAATTGTCTGCCTGACCAGATCTGTGAAATCTGATGTCCCTTTGATGAGGTTCTCTGGAAGTGTAATCTTCCCAGGCATCATAGGGGTCCCTGACATATACAGTGACACTACAGAGAGTGTCAACAATACAAACATTATTCCATGTTATAAAAGGATCAAAAGAGTAATTATTCTCCATGTCTTTGAGTCATTTACCCTGCAGAGTGCAACATGATAGTTCCTGGCAATACTCCTCAGGAAAAGTTTTGTGTAGGTTATCACTTCATCTTCTCATCAAGAGTAGGGTCCAGATCTCCTCAACCACATAAAGCCAGCCAGTCAGAAGCCACTGTCATTTCACCTCAATGACCTCAGCATTGCTTAACAAAACATTTTCCTGTTTTGGAAAACACTTGTCTATTCAAAGTACAAGCTGAATACTACTCTTGTAGTCCCTTCAAGCAGTCTCACTGTGAAAAGAGTACTCAAGAGAAAAGTACTCAAGGTTCAATAACAAACATATTTAGAAAACTGTAACTAATCAGATGGGAAACCACATATTTCAGCACATTATGCAATATTTTTTTGTTACAGAAGAATTACTAAATCAAACTGTTGATTATCAAGGGAAAGACTGCTTTTATGACTAAACATTCCCCTTAATAAAATTATATATTAATCTACATGAACTACAAACTTTATCAGACTTCTTTGTCTACAAACACCCTCTGCATATCCCTAAAAAAATTCAATAAATTCTTTTTGAATTTATTAAAAGGCCATGTCCATTAAGCAGTCAATTTTTGTTGTTCCCCTGAGAGACTGCTTGCGGCAAATTTTACTGTATTTCCTTCCCTCCTGGTATTGACTTATAATAAAAGAAAAACATTTTTTTCCCCTATTTAATGCATTTTCCAAAATTACATCAGTATCCATCCACTTCAAACAATTTCTAACAAAGGCCTGGTCCAGCTGGATAAACAAAACGACTTTACATATATTTCATTGTGCATTTATTATTTTTTTTATTGTGAAATATTAGAGCAAAACTTCTTGCCACTACTCAGACAAATAGTGATTTGCATGTTTAAGCTGAGGTGTAGGTGTTTTTACTATCACAGTGAAAGTTAAGAAAAACATCCCAGTGTAATGAACTTGTAACCTCGTATGAAAATAGAGCATTAGTACACAGCAAGGATATCTCTGGAATAATAAATACTGGCTGAAAAAAGAAAATAAACTTCTCATGCTGATACACCTGTCGTAAAGATGAGAAGCATATGATATCTGAGCTTGTTTTCTTTTTTGGCAGATTAAACACAGATCATTACCAAAGTTGATGGACAGATTTCCTGAGTGCAAAACTATTCCCAAACAAGTAGCAACACAAGCTGCCTACCCAGTGCCCCCTAAGATAAAACTGTTTCCATCCCCAGCTGTTGAGGGCACGCACCTGAATGTGCTTAGAATGAAGCTTTAAGCATAAACTTTTGTGTTTTGTTTTCTTTTAATTAAAAACATAAAGTCCAAGGAAACAAACCCAGTATGAGCCATTCTTCTTTTTTTTGGTGCTTTGAGAGGATTCTGTTAAAGCTGCATTGAGTTCCATTTGATGTTAAGGAAAGGAAAGCCTGTTCCTGAGGACAAGCTGAATGGGCAGAATGAGCATGGGAAGAATGCCTCTGTTTATGAATAAGTTTCAGCATCTCTGGTTCTTNTTTTTTTCTTTTTTTTTTAAGGTCATAAAGATAGCTGAAAATTAGTGGACAATACAGAGGAGTTTTGAGTTACTGCATAATCCTGAAATATTCTTAAAATCCAGCCTTCACTTCCATTATCATTGATCTCAGTGGAGTCAAATTTTCTTGTGGTGTTCTGCTCTTGACTAGAGAAAATTTAAGAAAAGGAATTTTTTCCTGTATTGGTTTTTAAACTGATGAGTGCTCATAGCTGCCAGAGTTATCCTGACTACAGTGTCTCACCACAGAAAGTCCATGGAGTCCACTGTTTTGAAAGCAGCAATGTACATCAGTAATTACTTGTTATATGAGGTACCAATTAAGCGTGTGTGTTTTCTTTATGTCAAGGTTTCATTTTCCCCCAGTGACATGTATTTTAGAGGATCAGAAAAACTGGTGACTGTGTAGCTGATTCATAAGCTTGTGGCACAGGAATTCTGGGTCTCGCTCCAGGGTGGTCTTCCTGCATAATCTTTACAGTCAAGGGTCATTCCTTGTCTAATGACAAGTGTGACCTTTGCATGCCACCACAACACAGTAATGCATTGTGGTGGGTTTGCTGTGGCTAGCAGCCAAACTCCCACGCAGATGCTCACCACTCCTCTCCAGAAGAATGGGAGAAAAAGTAAGTTGAGAAAGTTTATTGGTTGAGATAAGGATAGAAGATTGCTTACCAGTTGCTGTCAGGGGGAAAACATACTTGGGGAAAATAAATTTCTTTTATTTTCAATTAAAATAGATTTAGATGTTGAAATACAAAGTCAGTGGAACAGCTCTCCTACCCTCCATTCCAAGGCCCACACTGACTCCTTCACTCCTGCCTCCTCTATTCCACCCTGAGTTGCACAGCAGGGGCTGCAGTATGTCACACAGCAGTCAAAATGCCACCCAGCTGCTCCTTCCTCCTCACACTGTTCCCATGCTCCTGTGTGGGTACCTCTCATGGACTCTTAATTCTTCAGGATAAACCTCTTCCAACATGGGTTTTCCATGGTCTTCAGGGAATTTCTGCTCTGCTGTGGAGGATCTCCTTCTCCTTGTCTGACCTTGGTTTTTCCCTGTGCTGCTTCTCACTCTTTTTGTTCTCTCCTTCTCGTTTTGCCCTTTTTAAAATAAGTGTTTCCTGGCACACCAGCAGCATGGCTGAAGGGCTCAGCCACGTCCTGTGGTGGATCCAGTGGAGATGGCTTAAGCAGATGTGGCCAGCATGGGTCAGCCCTTGATCTCCTCTTGCAGAGACTGCTCCCAAACCTTGCTTGGACACAGTGCCAATATTGTATTTCCTAACTGTACAAAGAAGTGCCTGCCATATTACTTGTTTTGTCATATCACTCTGGGCTGAGACATTATGCAAGGCAAAGTGACAAAAAATTGGTGACTGGAATGTGGTATTAGTGTTGAAGGTTTGCATTCTTTTTTTTCCCAGCAAATTTAATTTCACTGCATCCCTCTCTCAGCTTCCAGAAAACATTATGAAAACTCAGAGGTTGAACCAGGTGGGAAGATTAAACAGAAAGGAAATACTGTACCTACAGCAATTTAATCATCTGAACAAGTATTGTCAGCCAGTTATCTGTGTGCTTATGTAAAAGAAGAGAGGGATGATAAAAGAAAAATAGGGAGTGAGATTATGACGAGAAAGAACTTGAACAAGGAAGGGAACTTAAAAACATGTACACTCCAGACATTATAAGGCATGTCAAACTGCCATAGATGCAGTTATCTGTGGGAAAAAAAAACAACAAAAAACCAAAAAAACCCAAAACCAAACCAAACCAACAAACAAACCAAAAAAACACACAGAAAAAACCCAAAATAAAACAAAAAAACAAAAACCACACCATGCATAGGTGCAGACTGAACTAGACTCAAAGAATGTTCACCTGTCTGTAACTTAGCCAGTAAATCTGTATCATACAAGATCCCTCCATTTTTCTGCTGGAGTACCAAAGCTGGGAGGAACGTAGAGTTAAAATAAAAAGGTTTAATGGAGTAATAACAGCATTTTAGGAATGGAAAGTGATTTGTGGCATCAGATCTTGGCTGAAAAAAGCCATCTGTTGAGGACAGTGGTGGTTAAAGCGTATTTGATCCAAGCTGCTACAACACATTACAGAAAAATTGGCATCTGTTTAATATTATACCTATAAGAAATACTTTAAGGAAAGGAATTCTAAAGGTGCCTACAGCAACCACAGATTTTCAAACAAGTTCTGAACTCTTGCTGTCAGTAATCCTTCCTGTATCAGCCCTGTAATACTAAACAGCCTGAGCTTTACCTGAATTATGACCAGTAAAATGCAGTGTATCATATGGGCAAGAAAACAGAAAAATCTGCAAATGAGAAACTTCTGAAAGTTAAAAATTACATATTCAATGTGAACACATTGTGGCTGCACTGGATCCTCAAGTATGATGAAGTAAACAAGGAAATGCTTTCACATTTAATTGCCTTATTGAAGCGCTTTAATGTTTTCAGAGGAAGAGGTTTCCAGTTCTCATGTATTTGATTCTAGGAGATGTTTATTTTTCCTAGTCTCCTTTTTTCTTGCCTTTTCAGAACTCAATATTTCTCAAAACAGTATAAGAGCAAAAAATACCAACAGGAGGAAATGAGAAAAAGATATTTTTGAAAGAGAAAAAGAGGATAAGTGTAGTCAATATGTTTCAAGAATGGTGCTGTCCTAAAGAAACTTGTCTGACAGTTTCCTGCTGACCCATGATTTGTATGGGATCACTCAGTGTATATATGAAATAAAGCCTCTCCCATTTTTAGTACAAACGAAAGATGCAATGCATCAAGTGCAATATATTTAAATTCAGTTTTTTAGAGTGCCTGCAGATCAGGATAGGGACAGATTGACTAAGCATTGAGAGGATGCTACTATGAATTCTTCTGGAGTAGGACAAGACAATTTATTAGGCTGTCAACCTTTTAAATTTCATAGCAATAGAGTTGCTATTTGCCTGTTTTGCCAGAATGCTTACAATCAAAATAATTTCTTTATTAAAATACAATGATGACTCCTTAGGTCAGGTTTTTTGTGCCTTCAACTCTTGCTGAAACCATGACATAGAAATAGTATACATACAAATAATTAAATTGTTAAGTAGTAGTTTTACTTAACTATTTAATTACTATCTATTGTATAGAATGATCATATAAGATTGGAAGGGGAGCTCAAGGATCATGTGGCCCAAGTTTCCTGGCAAAAGCACAGCGTAGACAAGATTACCCAGCACCATGTTCAGCCAAATTCCCCAGTCATGGTGGGGAATTCAATACTTTCCTGGGGAGATTAATCCAATGGCTTATTGCTCTTATTGTGAAAGACTTTCCTCTACTGTCTAAACAGAATATCTCCAGGAGTAACTTGTACTGATTGCCCCTCATCTTGTCCATGTGACTCTGGAAAGGGAGTCTCAATTTTCTTTGTAGCCAGCCTTTAAATACTAGAACACACTGATTAGGTCTTCCCTTAGTCTTTTCCCGTCTGGAAGGCATCCTTGTTCTTTGTGTCCCTTCTCTGGACTCTCTCCAGCCTACCCATGTCTTTTGTTTTGTGTGGCAGGAGCCAAAACTGAACACAGTATTCCAGGTGTAGCTTGACAAGTGCTGAGTAGAGTGAGACAATGATTCCTGTCTGTGCTGGTGGTTTCCTTGTTAATGCAGCCTGGCATCCCACTGGCTTTCCCTGCCATAGCAGGGCTGTTCACTGAGCTTGTTGTCCAAGGACATCCAGGTCCCTTCCCATAGAGCAGCTCCTTAGCCAGGTAGATCCCAGCCCCTGCTGCACTCATGGATTATGTTTTTCCAGATGCCAAACCTTCCACTTGTCTCTGCTGAACTCCATAAGATTCTTGTTACCCCATTCTTCCAGCCTGTACAGATCTGGAGTGCTGAGGGCAGTTTTGGGCACCACAATGCAAAAAAGGTGTAGAACTGTTAGAGTGTCCAAAGGAGTCCGCGAGGATGGTGAAGGGCCCTGAGGGGAAGCCATGTGAGGAGTGGCTGTAGTCACACTAGAGAAGAGGAGACTGAGGGGAGACTTCACTGCAGTTCTGCAGCTTCCTCATGAGGGGAAGAGGAGGGGCAATCACTGATCTCTTCTCTGTGGTGACAGTGACAGGACCTGAGGGAGTGGCCTGAAGTTGTGTCAGGGGGGGTTTAGATTCTTCACCCAAAGAGCATCTGGTTACTCCACCAGAACAGGCTCCCCAGGGAGCAGGCTCCCCAGGAAAGTGGTCACCAGCCTGACAGAGATCAAGAAGCATGTGGACAAAGCTGTCAGGCACATGGTGTGACTCTTGTGGTGTCCTATGCGGGCCCAGGAATTAGACTTCAATGATCCTGATGGGGCCCTTCCAACTCAGCATGTACTATGAGTCTATGGTCCTGAGGGCTGGCTCTTTCTTCCAAAGTGCCCACGTCCCCACACAGTTTAGAGTCACCAGCAAATTTTTCCAGGTGCCTGGTGCCATTTTATCAGTGACTTACAGAGCTATTAAATAGACCATTGGGCCCAGTATTGATCCTTGGGGAACCCCACTTGTGCTAGGCTTCTGGTTTTAAAATGCCCTTGGGTGCATTCAGGCAGTCCCTCAGCTACCACATGCACCTCTTGTCTAGGCCGTAACCTATCAGTCCTCCTCTAGGAGTAGGCTGGGGAAACTATGATTTATTCTCTTTCTTTAGACGTAAAGTGACACCTACTTTAATAAAACCTGAGCATTTTTTTTTTTTCTGGTTTTCCTGGTTTTGTCTGGTTTACCTGTTTTTCTCTTAATAAAGGAAATACACATACAGCATCATATCCTATCCTAAAATGAGGCTAAAAATGACAGCTATGTGCAAGACTGTGTGTTCCAACATTTCTTGCTTCATATTGCCTGCTGGAGAACTTCTCCATCTCATCCTTGTAGACCTAGCAACACATCCCTTACATCTAGCTGAAACAGTGTGTTTTGCTTCACAAGTAATAGTTCAGCTTTGCTTTGACGCTAAATTGCAATGACGTTTGGGAATAATATTCTCTTCCTGTTAAATTAGAAAGTCAACTGAATTAAATACTACTTATGTTTGTATTTTGGAAGTGGTTAATACTGACTAAAAGTCTGGAATGGCAGAGCCACCAGCTGTGGCCCCCTTCATTGTCAAATTGTGGGAATCACAGTAGTACAAAAACATGGAAGAATCATGTCAATTTAGCTAGGACGAAGTTGATAGAGACTGACAGAATGGCTTAACAGAGATGCACACTCGGAGTGTGTTATTGTGAAGAGTAGCCACAGGAAAAAGAAGTGATGGAAAAACATATAATATGCAATACATTATGCCCCAAAAAAGATGAACAGTTCAGAGCAAATTTGTATTTTGAGCCAGGAGCATAGAATCATTGAGTCAGGAGCATAGAATCATCTTGATGTGAAATCACAATCACAGACCATCAGATTGACTGCAGCTGCAGAAAAGTCTTAGTACCATTTACGGGTATAATCAAAGCTTTATAATCAGATCTTCTAAATTAATCTTTTATAATCAGAACTTCATCTAGTTTAAACTTAAAATAAAAATTCTTGAATTTTATTTGGACCGAGGCCATTTCAAGATGTCATTTGGAGTTAAACACACGATTCTTCTAACTTATTCATTTGAATTAAATAATTCAGGTGACAATTTAGGTATATTTGAATTGAATAATTTAGGTGAAGACTATGTGAAATATAAATACTGCCATCACATCAGCCTTGCAAAGTTTTCTTTTTCTACTTATACATGATAAGTAATTTATTATTATGTACATGTTATTCTGATGGGAAGATAAGTTATAAATAGTTTTTTGCATCAATGAGTATGATGCAAGTATAAAGGGGAATTTATGTGGGTGTAGTTACTCATTCACATTATCACTTGGCTTTTATGCCAAGGCTAACATCCTTTCTTTCTTGAACATTTCTCGACATATAATGGTTGCAAGTTATTTAAACCCTAATTCTCCCCTCAACTCACGTAACATGCTGTACCTTGAACAACACAGCACTTCCTATCTTTGTGCTGGACAGCAAGGTTAGTTAGCAGTGACCCAAAAGAAGGCTATTATCACCATGTAGTGCAGTACTTTCCAGCAGTGTACTTCCATAGAGTCAGAGAGAGCTGACCATATATGTCTGCCTTTTTCTGGACTACATTTAAGCATTTAAGATATTGCTTCTCAACTATTCTCTTGTATTGTTTTAGCTAATAATCGTCTCTCTTTAGAGTTGCTTTGCATTTATGGTTTCTTAAACACATTTAAAACACTTTTTTAACATAAAAGTATTTGCACTCTTCAATGTCTAGTGGGCTTTCTGATCTTAATTCAGTAAATCATAACACTTAGAAATGAGCCTTAAGTACAAAATTCTGTTAAAAATATATTTTAAAAGTATGTTGAAAATCTGTGCCTGAGTATTAATTTGGTGCAGCTATTTGAAAAATCAAATTAGTTGGTCTTGCACATATGTGGCCCTGGAGCTCTCAGGAGAGTAGCAAAAGTCAGTCCTGAAGTATGAAGGAGTCCAGAAAAGCTGGGTGTAGTTTCAAAGAAACTGTTAAATACTCAGGAGCAGGCTGTCCAAATGTGTGGAAAGACAAGTTGTCAGAGGAAGAAGACCAGCCTGGTTAAACAGAGAAGTTAGGCTAGTGCTGAGGGGAAAAAGAGACTCTATGTCTGTAAGGGGGGTCAGGTAGCTTGGAAGAACTATAAGGACATCCTGAGGTCATATAAGGAGAAGTTTAGAAGGGCGAAAACTCAACTAGAATTTGATTTGGCAGCTATAGTTAAAGATAACAAAAAAGTTTCTATAAATACATTAGCAGCAAAAGGAGGCTTGAGGAGAGTCTCCATCATCTGTTGATAGCAGAGAGTACCGTAGTGACACGAGATGAGGAAAAGGCAAAGGTGCTTAATGCCTTCTTTGCCTCAGTCTTTAATATCAAAGCCAGTTTCCTCAAGATACCCATCTCCCTGAGATGGAAATTGGTGATGAGGAGATTAGTGAAGCTTGCACAATCTGGGAGGAGATGGTAAGTGACCTGCTGTGTCTCCTGGAAGAAGGTTGTGGTGAGATGGGGATCCGTCTCCTGTGTGGTGCCAGCAGTGAGAGGACAAATAGAAATTACCTTAAACAGAGACAGGAGATTCCGATTAGATATCAGAAAAAAATCTTTCCCTGTTAGGTGGTCAGACACTGGAACAGGTTGCCCAGGGAGGTGGTGGATTTGCCATCCCCAGAGGTGCTTGAGAAGGCTCTGGATCTGGTTCTGGGTGTACTCCTGAAGATTTACTAAAGGAAAGACAAAGTAAGACATCTTTCTAACCATTTTTATGCTTTAGATCTCCTTAGGAGTCAGGTAGTTTGTCATGGATTTGGATTGGTCAGAAGTATGTAGTCACATAACAAATAATCTACATGTAACCACTGCTGGAATAGCTCTTTATTTTCAATTTAAACCTCAAGGCTCTCTTATCTTGAACCCAAAGACACAGATGTGCCTTAGATAACCACTCCCTGTATGTGGCACATGATATAACCTCTTGTATACTCTGGCTATGGATCTACCTAGAACAACATAGGATATGATGCCTTGTGGATAGTATGCTAATAGTCACTGTATATTTTAGTTGTAGAACAACCAAAAGTTCTAACCACTGTTAGTGTTACCATGTTATATAAAAGCCAGATTCCAGGATGTGGACATTTCCACTAAAACCTACCAGAATGTCTGTTAAATCTGGCAGACAGATTATTTTGGGAGTACTATGAAGTTATTTTAGACAAATTCTTTAGTCTAAACAGTCAGTTTAAAGTCTCATCCCATCAGAAGTTAGAGACTTTTCTTACTCCTGGGAGGTCTTGAAACCACCAACATACCTCCTGGACAATTTGGGATCTGAATGGAATTATCTTCAAATGTAGATTAATACATAACATAGCTAAAGGAAAAGTGAAATTTCAGGAATGTCCCCATATTTTGGCTTTCACAACAACACTGCAGCTGCAAGTTTGTGAGAGTGTATGAATTTGTGATATCCAAAATTTTGGATAATATTTAAATAATTGTAGATGTTAATGTAAGTTTTCTAACTTAATTTATTATTTAAAATTAAATAATATTTAAATAATTGTAGATGTTAATGTAAGTTTTCTAACTTAATTTATTATTTAAAATTAAATAATATTTAAATAATTGTAGATGTTCATGTAAGTTTTCTAACAGAGCAAATGACTGGGGATTTGATAAATTAAAAATGCTGATTTTGCATTATAAAACAGAGGGTCTTGCCATTCAAAGGAGGAAACTTGGGGATGATTCACTGCTGTGTCTGAGTTACAGACCTAGGCTTACCCCTGATGTGACCCTCATGAAGCTGCCCTTGAAGACACCTTGTTTGCTCACTGTCACACTTCCATGCCTGGGAGAGTCTTCCCTCAGGTGTGGGCCTTCAGAGTCTCACAGGAACAGGACAGCAGGTCAGAGAGTAAATTTCCAAGTTAAATGTACTGGTTGTATTTACATTCTATATGTGCACACTTGCATGTGTAACATACCCACACATGCACAAAAGAAATGTGTGTAGAAATAAGATAGCATTGTGCCCTCTACATTAATCAGAAGTAGCAAGTTCACAAGATAATTATATGCTAGTGAAAAAAAAAAAAAAATTACATTTTAGAATAAACTTGGAAATGGTCATATTTTTAAGTACTAAAAAAATATCTCCCTATTCCCCTTCTCTGCACCAGTCATGACTTTTAATTTATATTGTTGCTCTAAAAACATCAGTTTTCTCCTCTATGAAATGAAAGGTCCTATTCTAAGGAACAAACTCATCAAATTAAAACGTAGGAAACTTAATATTAAGAAAAATTATCTACTGCAAGGGTTGTGAAACACTTGCAGGCCCAGAAAGCAAGTGGGGTCTTCATCCCTGGACATACTCAGAACCAGTCTGGGCACGGACCTGAGCAAGTTGCTGAGGCTGTGCTTCATATGTTTCATGAAGAAACAGACACCTCTGCCCTCTGAGGAATCCTACCTATAATGAGCTGTTATCTCACAACAGCTTCCTTTTGTTTCAAATATTTAAGGCAGGATGTTACCAAAAGCTTTTCTTAAAAAGAAGTTCAAGAATTGCCGGCGTGCCCCAAAGTAGGTGCTGCAGACAAGTGCTGCAGCATCACAGGGAGCAAAGAGCTCTCAGGTGTGACTCCAGTGAAGCCTTTTAGCCTGGTATCTGCACCCTGATGAAAGGAATTGTTTGTGCTACCTGAAAAAAGGTGTTCATGAGTGATACCTTCGACTGGCAAAGACAAAAAATCTGTCCAAGGAGTGCTTAATGTTCTTAGGAAACCCATTTTGGATATATTAAACCTGAAAACTTACCAGAGGAAACCAGGAGAGGGCAATGAGCACACAGAATACTGCTGATAGCTAAAAAGGCCCATGTTACTGAATGGTATGCCATTTTTTTCTTTTTTATCAAGCGATAAATCTATATTTGCACCATCACTGGCCCTGAAGAAGCTGCAGTTCTGGGGTTAAATATTACCACATTGCACACAATAGGTCCAAGGGTCTCTCAAGACAAACCAAAGGTTTCCTCATCCATCTTGCTAAAATAAAAAACAGTTCAGAATTGCTGCTGAGAATTTCCTCTTGCTCTAAATGGAAGAATGTGTTTAGCTGGAAAAATTCCCAGAATTAATGCCACAGAAATTTGCATTCGAAAACAACAACAAAAAAAAAAAACAACAACCCACCCCAACAATCAGCATTTAGAAGTGGAAAACCCATTGAAAAAGATCTGTTCTTAGAAATTGCTTTCACAACAGTCTTCACATGAATACACTCTTAAGTTGCTTCTTTCCCAGCACATATTCTTTTTAAGAAACCTATTTAGCTCATTTTAGTCAATTTCAGGAAGTTTAACTTTTGGTGAACTCTGAAAAAAATCTATGTGTTCATTAACAAAAGGAGGACATCATTTGTTTGGTTTCCCCAGAAAAAAAAAATGCTTGCTGCTCTATGTGTTGCTGTTAAGTCCACTGCAGACATAAACAACAATAAATTGTACTGCTGGATTGAGGCATATAATTTTCTTAGTTTAAGAAGACAGGGCAACTGTTAACTTCAAAGATGCTGTAATAAAAAAATTTTAAAAAAAAGAAGTTGTATAAGCAGAAACAAAAATAACCCTCTCCAAAAGCAAATGAATAAGGTACATCATTATTCTCAGGTATAAACAAGTGCAGGGGTTTAAACTGGAGCCTTTTTATAGCTGAAGTGGAAATATGTTCCACCAAAAAATATTCTTCTGAAGCTCAAGTTCTGATTTTTTGTTTTTCAGCCTTGGTAATTTAGGTGGCATGTGTTGGATTCTGTTTTTGTCCTAAAGGTATTGGTTTAATATTTTATAACATAATATTTAAAGTCCTGCGGAATTCAGAATACTTTTAGTATCCACGGGAGCAAACAAACACATATTGCCTGCATACCTAATAGTCTAGTGGTTTACTGCAGTGAGAAACTGCCCACCACTTTTTATGGTTTAACCTCAGTGCTTAGTTTTTTATGGGTCGAGATGAGTTGAGTTCATGTTTCTCCAGGATATTGTTTTCTCACACTTAACCTGCACAGTTTGCTCACTGCTTGGAACATCCTTCTGACCTAATGCATTTTAAATACCTGTTTATAAAAACATGATTTCATGGGATATGAAGAACAACACCGTTCTTCAATGTTCAAAAAGCTGGTTTTTTGGACACAGAAAATGACTTAATTAAATCTTACATTCTTTGAGAGGACAAACTTTATTGTTTGTGAGAGCATTACTTTTACAATTGCAGTGCTTCCACAGGGAGCAAAATAAAAATGAAGGCAAATTTTTCTCAACAGTATTTTAAAACCTAGAGATGGGAGATGCTCTCCAGATGCTATACAGCCACCAACTATTCATAACAGGAAGGAAAAGTAATCTCTATTTTGATTTGCAGGCTTTTTTTTGGAGAAGTACTTTCCAGTAAGGGTTTTATCACATAGAGGTGGAGGTGCAACGGGCGGGTGCACAGGACTCAGTGGGATTGCACAGGCAAGACAGGACTGCCTGGGTCACACTAGCTGCAGTGGAAGTCTGTACCTTGTTTCTGGCCTCTGTTTGATATCTTTTGACCCCAGAGAAAGGAACCTGGCCAGTTTCTTCAGGTATGTTCAGATATAGTTTACCTGACATCTTCTAAGCCTGGGCAAAAGCTGCAAATCATGATGTAAGACTCCCATGAGGAGCTCTGTGGTCCCCCAGAACCAGGCTTTTTTTGAGAAGTCCCTCCACCCTTTTGACTTCAATGTGGATCCTAAATGTAATTTTATAAACTATATTTATAAATGTGTTCTGAATATAAATTTTGAATGGTGAAGGAATTTGAATTTTTTCAAAGGATGCAGTACTCATTCTGATCCCAGTGTTCAGCAAGCAAAAGCCATGTAACAAAAGAGAAGATTTAGCAATTTCTCCTAATTAATGTGTTTGATGTCTCCTTGAGAAAAACACATCAGACTGTCTTCAGGTGCATGGATATGAAAACTTCCCAAAATGCTTCTGGAGGATAAGTGGATCTCTTCCTCCCAGCTGACAGTTACTGTTGGTTTTCTCAGCCCAATAGCACTCCATCATTTGGTAGGAAGAATGTAAAGTTAGATAAATACATTTTCAGCACACCGGAGTCTGCATCGAAAACCTCCTTTACAGCAATATGCCCCTTTCTCAGTTACAAACCCAGGGAAGGACAGTCAGTCCAAAGACCAAATAATGGCAGGGGTCATTTTAGAAAGTGTTTCAAGGCTGCAGCAGCTCTTCGTCAAAAATCTGATCCTCCCTCATGAAGCAAGCAGCCAGGAGGGAAAAGTGAGGGACCTTATAAAAATGAGGGAACAAGAACAGTAAACAAAACTTTGCTTTCTTTTTCTCAATTCTCTAGTCAACATTTACCATGCTTAAAACATTTTTATTCATGCTTGTGTTAACAGTTGTTTTCTTAGTACATGTGCTGTCCTGAATGACAACTTCAGTGAAGGTGTTCAATTCAAATTATAAACAAGGCACAGTTTTTTATGTTTTGTAAGGAAGGGAAGTATTGCATCAGCTGACTTTGGGATGTGGTGTGCTCTCTATCATTTGACCTCTTTAATCCAAGACTGTCTTTCTAAAAAAGATATCTTAGCTCAGATAATTATGATCTTTATGCAGAAATTGCTGGGTGAAATTCCATTGCCTGTGTTATGCAGAAGATCAGACTGTCCTGACAGGTCCTTCTTGGCTTTAAAATTTTGTAAATCCAAATTCTAACACATATAATCTTACTTACAGATTTCTCCAGGGATTTCTATAAAAGGATATTTCATTTTCTTTCTGTCCAACACTGCTCATTTACATTACTTCAACAGAGTTAACATGCTCTTCCTCGGTGTTGTGCAAAGATCAGTCCTGGGAGAGATTTCTGTAACGTGCTCTTGAATCTTTCATGACTTGATGAAAACCAAAGTTTCTTCTTGCTGGTTTTCAGTCTTTGGCAAATACTAACCTGCAAGGAGAGTGCAGTAATGATGGAAAGGCAAGTAGTAGTTTGAGAAATACAGTACTTTGCCCTTCTTAACTCAGGACTTTTTGTGCTCTGGTTTGACTTCCTATACATTTAAACTTAAATTAACCAAAGTTTTACACCACAATTGTGCTATTAACCATTATAGTTTTAATGAGAGGCAAAATCCAAAGCCAGACCTACGATAAATAGTTTTGGGCACCACAATATAGGGAAGACATTGAGCCATTAGACAGGCCCCAAAGGAGGGCCACAAAGATGCTGAGGGGCCCTGAGGGGAAGCTGGGTGAGGAGTGGCCGAGGTCACTTGGTCTCTTCAGCCTGCAGAAGAGGAGACTGAGGGGAGACCTCACTGCAGTTCTGCAGCTTCCTTGTGAGGGGCAAAAAGGAGACAGGCACTGATCTCTTCACTGTGCTGACAGTGACCGGACATTAGGCAACGGCCAGAAGTTGTGTCAGGGAGGGTTTAGGTTGGTTCAGGAAAAGCTCTTCACCCAGAGGGTGTTGGGCACTGGAACAGGCTCTCCAGGGAATTGGTCATAGGACCAGCCTGACAGAGCTCAAGAGGTGTTGGACAACACTCTCAGACACATGGTGTGACTCTTGTGGTGTCCTGAGCAGGGCCAGGAGCTGGACTTAATGATCTTTGTGGGTCACTTCTAATTCGGCATATTCTTTGATTTTATAATTCTGTGAAATAAGTGGAAAATACAATACCTGGAGCAATTTACATTATTATAAAAGGCCATCACAGGACACATAAAAACATGTAAAGTGCTCTACTCTCAGCTGCAAAGTCTCACACTTGTGTAACTCAATTAATTTCCATGGGAGTTTTTCACTAGAACTCAATGTTATCCACGAAACTTTTAAAGGGAATCCAGACATACTGTATTCCTTTCGTGTCTGGGAAACATCTGCTTCTGGAACCAGACATTCATTCTCCTCAAGCAGCATCTTTGCTTCTTAAACCTGTCAATGCTTAATCAGGTTCTGTCTTTCTACATGGTCTCTTCTGCTGATATGATTCCTACAGCAGTCCTATAGCAGTTTCTGTAGTTTCTGCTCTTCATTCCTCAAGAGGTCCACAAGAGTGAGTAAAACAATGCCACCAAGTCAAGGTTTTTGTATTCATTATTGATTTCTCGTTACTCTTTGGAAAGACTCTTTCTGGCTTACTCAACAACAACTTCACTGGAACAGGCATAGAGACTTCCCCTTGAAAAAGCAGAAAACCTTGGAGCAGGCACACCTCCTTAAAGCCCTTTCACACTGTTGTGCTGGAAGGTGTAATCTGTCATACTACTACTGTTAAGACACCCCATGCTGCAGAACAGCTGCTGCCCTCCTGAGTTCCCCATAACAATGGATGGAGGTGATCAAAAGTATAAAATTTCCTGAAGGTTAGGATTTTATGTGGTTTTTTGATGGTCTATGTAGATCTAAGAATTTGATTTTGTTCAAGCTATGCCAGGAAATTGTACTTTTACCTAGATACAGTGTTATACATACAGATGCATAGAGAAAATAAAGTGTTAAACAAGAGCAAGTACAGAAAGAAATTACCATGGTAAAACTAGACCAAAAGAAAAAGCATGGTGGGTTTAACTGTAGATTTATTGGGGAGGATGAGTAAGGGGTTTAATTTTTCCTGGTTTTTCCCATCTCATGTCCTCACATCATGCTTCCATGTCACCACACAGATAACTCATACAAAACCAGCCACTGTGTGAAACCACAGCTTTTCCCCAGCACTTTCAATGCCACAGAGAAGTCAGTGTTGCACAGTGTTGTCTGTGCACTCCTGCAGCCCATTGCCTGTCCTCTCGTGGGCCCGACCAGCAGTGCCAGCCCAGCCCTGTGCCTGACCTGCTGCTGTCACACCACCCAGACCCAGCACGGGGAGACAACACGAGTCAGCTGGAGAGATGGAGAAGGGGCTTTGCTTTCCCAGTTAAAGGCAGCAGCCACCTCTGTCACTACAGCGCACAGCTGGATGTACACACTTTTGAGTAAAGGACCTCTTTTCACAGAAACTTCTGTTTGACTACATGACATTGAATATTGAGATAATCTTGAAAGCTCTGAAATGACACACATAATAGCAGTTTAAAGCAATTACTGTGTGAGACTTTAACTCAGAATAAACACAGTGAAATCAGCTTGGCCTATCATACAGGTTCTGAGCTCGCCCTCAAAGAATGGTCTTCAGTTAGGAGCTGCTTGTTCACTGTGGGGCAAAAAGTGTTAAATGTCAACTTTATTTCAGATCAATAAAGTCAAACAAGTTCTTTTTAAGTATACACTTTTCTTCTACTCTTAGTTGGTAAAGCAAATATTACAGTCATTGCCCCAATATACCTTCAGCATATTTTTATAAACATTCCTTTAAATCTAACTGCATGACTTAATGTTTTACTTCAAAAAATTTCCCCAATCACTGAGAATATCTAAAGCTAAATCTGATAATTATGTGTGGATGAAAATAGGGATTAGATTAGGAATGTATTTCAAAAAGGATCTACTATAAAGAAGAATAGTAAAAGAGTTCATAATATTGGTATGTAAGACAAAATATTATGATGAAATTTAGACCAAAGGGAAAACCACCATGGGTGTTTTATTTGAGTCAGAATTGCTGAGTGTCAGCTCTGTTCAATAACACACACAGCTGCATGAGGGTTTTCACATGTTCTAAAAGTTGCATTTGTTCAATGCGGCATTCTGTATTCAGGACTGCTCTTCATATTGTAGAGAGGCCAAAAGTAACAGTCAGACTCAGTGTCCTACTGAGAGCATCACTGAGCTGACACACAGGAAGCCCTGGGGAAAAAGGGACATAACAATTGGAAAAAAACATGAGTAGCAAAGAGGAAAGATAACAGAACCAAGATCATGTACTTGATAGGATGAGAATCTGAACAACAAACAATTTCTCAATAGTTTTAGTGTTCTTTTCATCTTATAAGGAAGGTAAATAAATAAAGCCAGTTTTTCCCAAGACTTATTCAATTAGATACTACTTATTTCAATCTTCCTGAAATAGTTTAATTAGTTATGCCTAGACAAAGAAATGCTCATAAGCCAAGAATTACTCACCAGTCCAGACCATCACTTTAGACAAACTGGCATATCTCTACTGTTGAATGTATGCTGATTTGTTTCAGGATTGGAAGTAGGTCTATTTTTACAGACTCATATAATGGTTTGGATTGGAGGGACCCTCAAAGATTATCAAGTTTCAACTGTCCTGATATGGCCAGGGACACCTTCACTAGACCAGGTTACTCCAAGCCCATCCAATCTGGCCTTGAATGCCTCCAGTGATGGAGCATCCACAGCTTCTCTGGGCAGCCTCTTTCCATGTCTCACCAACAGCATTATAAAAAATTTTCTTCCCTGTGTCTAACCTATATCTACCTGCTTTCAGTTCAAAAATATTCCTCCTTGTTCTGTCAGTACAGGCCTCAGTAAGAAGCCTCCCTCCATCTTCGTTACAAGCCACCTCTATAGACTAAAAGACTGCTAGATCATCTCCCTGGAGATGATTTGTTCTCTAGGCTGAACAACCCCAACTCTCTCAGCCAGTATTCAAAAGCAAGTCCTCCAGCCCTCTGACCATTTTGTGTCCCTCCTCTGGACCTGCTCCAACAGGTCCATGTCTTTCTTGTATTGAGGACCCCGGAACTGGACACAGTACTCCAGGTGGGATCTGAGTACAGCAGAGCAGAGGAGCAGAATTGCCCAGGATCCTGTTGGTTTTCTGGGCTGGAAGTGTGTGTTGTACCCCTTCTCTCCAGCAAAGAAAACTACACCACTCAGAAAGCTTTTTCAGGATGCCTTCAATCCCACTGCCTGTGTCACTAATAAAGGTATTGAGCACTAGTGGCCTAAAAATGGACCCTTGAGGGACACCCTTTGTTACTGATCACCATTTGGACACTGAGCTGTTGATGGCAGCTCTTTGGATTTTGTCATTGGTGAAGCCATGCTGGCTGCCTCTAATTAACTCCCTGTCATCCATATGCCTTGACAGGTCATCCAGGCAGATATGTTTATGTAATCCACACAGAAAACCTTTTTCAGGGTTTACACATAAAACTTTCTGAACACAGCTGTCTGATAAGCAAAATAGAAACAATAGGTGTTAATAATATCAAACACTTGCCAATACCATGCTAGGAACCAAGACTGAGTTGCAAATGTGTTATTTTAGAAACATCCTTCCCCCTGATCAGGTATTTCCATTTTGACATCAGGTACAGCAAAGCACTGCTGTAGATATTCAGGAGGGATAGATGCCTAAACAATTCTGGTTTTCTATAGGAGCTTGGCTAATACAACTCACAAGCTGGAACCTGCCTCCCTTACCAGAAGACCTTTGTCAGATTCCTGTCTCCTGCTAGAAGCAGATCTCACTGTGGAGAAGTTGGATCATTCAGCTGTTTCTATTCTACCCTCATTTCTCTTTGAATGCAAACTGCAAACTCTCTTTCTAATGTCCTTGATGCCTCTAAACATTCTCTCTAATGCAAAGGTGCAGGGGGGTTGCTTGTTTTTTACTATGTCCATATTCTCCAGTGAAAACAAAGCAGACAATTAAAATCCTAGATATAGGAGTTCCTCTGCTAGTTCTTTATTTACCATCATCAGTGTCCCACTTTTTATGCATTCACATTCACATTATGAAGGGCAATACTGATCAGTGTTTTAATTGAGCCTTGTCAGTATGACACCAATTTTTTTCTAATGTCAATTATGAAAATTCACCTTGGGATTTGAAACAGGCATTTTGTCCAGCATTTTTCCAGCAGGCATTGAAGTTCCACAAATAAAGTCACCTGTCTCTTTGACGGCCACTCAAATTTGGGGATGGTTTTGAAGACAAAGATGCTATTTAAAAAAAACCACACCCAGGTATTTGGGAGAGTTTTCGATGAGATGCATAGTAAAATCATGTTCCAAAATTTCTGCTGACATGTTCTGTTCTTACATTATGTTGGGCAGTGTTCCTCTTTGTTAATGATTCACAGGCATTCATCCCCTACTGAAGATGGAAGGAAAATGACAGATTTGGAAAGCTATCCATTTCTCTCCCTTCATACATAGTCTCAACCTGGCGAATGTCTTGATTCAAAACTAATTATTCTCTCAAACCTTCCTTAGCTTAGGCTTACTAGTTGTGTTCTCTTGCTTTTGTGCAAAATATGCATAAGGGAAGACTCATTTTGGGGCACTGCCACAACAAAGATGTTCAGCCAGGTCGTGTTTTTCACAGTAACCTCTCCTCAGTATTCACGAGTTTCAATAAAATTAGAAACACAATTTCATTAAAATTGTTTGTGTCTGAATGGTGGGCAGTCCTTTAGCACCTGCTCAGCTTGTGGAGGCAATACAGGACTGAACTCCCTAAGCAGTAAGGCACTGTTTACCCATGCACTGTCTAACCCAATCTGAATTTCATTGACCTTGCTAAATGAAGCTAACTCTAGTACCTATCACAGGTGTTAAGGAACAGATCTTTACTTTGAGTGTCTTGGATTTCTGTTCCTTTGTATGTGTCATCAGACAACTTGCATAGTATTGCAATGAATACTACAGACAGTAGGTAGGGAAGCTTTCATTACAGATGCTGATGTATAAGAAAAGAAAAAGCTTTGGTGGATTTTCAAATATCTGACTAAATTTGCAGTAACTGCATATTTATCTATTTATTTCACATTTTCAAAAATCTCGCTTTTATAGAAATCTTGGAAGCTGGAAAACAAATAGGAAAGTTAGCAAAACTATTCAGAGGTGGAACACATTATAAATTCAAGAAGTGAAAGCCTTTTTGTTTAATATTCACTATGCTCTATTAAAATCTACATTCAAGAAAGTGACCATGTAACTGCATCCTGTGAAACCACTCATGTTCAGCTTTAGCAACACTTCAATAACACTCCAGGCTTAATAATACTGCTATTAAAACCTTATTGTAAACCTCTGATTTGACAAATTCACTGACATCAGAAGGCTCTGTCTTCAGCCCTCACCATGCAAGAAAAGAGCAACACCCGTGTCAGGTCCTGTAGCTGCTTTTCCTGATCAAGTTGTCAGGAAAGAGAATGAAGAGATAGACAAGTGTGATTAATTCATATCATCTGGTACAGGTATTTGCAATTCAGCAGTTCCACCCATGCACAAAACAAAGCAACCACAAACTGGTATTGTAATGCAGATAGATAAACCCAAAATATTAGATAAGGCAGCTGTTAACATTTTGGCTGTTAATTTTCAATTGAGGACATTACCTGCTAATAAAATTGTAATAATTTTCCTTTTTCAACAACTTGACAAGTTCATTGAATCAACAAAAATCTATTTGTTCCTTTATAAGTTCAAAGCAGAAAAAAAGTCTGGAAGTTTACTTTTGCATTTTACTTATGGTGGTGGAAAGTTGTCTGATTAGAGACTTTCAAAATCAGACATACACAGGGCAGCTAAATTTAACTGGAAGACTAACTTTTGTAAAAATAATAACTATCTGCTACAAAGACTACTGATGTCAGAAAAAGTCTATAACCCTTGTCTCTAATTAAGTTGGTTTGTTAAAAAAAATCTCATTACAGACCTGAATTTGAAAGTGTTCAGTTTTCTTAGTTTCTAGTAAAGTTCACATACTGTAAAGAATACCTTTACATCTTTATGTAAATACCTTTACATAATCCCAGTTATTAAGGGGAATTAATTAAAATTATGAACCTTATAATCCAATGGATTTAAAAGTGACTTCCTAAATAAGGATACCCAGACCTTCTGTAAAATATGCTTCAGAAAAATCCACAGTGTTCTGGTGTGCAACAAAACTACACAATTTTTAATATTTGAAAACAGAAAATTGGCAAGTTATAAAAGGTGTTATAAGTAAGATCCACAAAATAAGATAAATTTGAATAATCTAGTTGCAACTCAGTGTTTATGAAAACTGAAGAATCAGAGCAAGTTCTTTGTCTATTCAAGCACAAATCAGATTAGTACACTGAATATTTCCCAGATAGAAAGAGCTGAAACCATTTCGAGATTTTTCTTGTAGTGACCCCTCAACAAGCAACCCTTCAATCCCAAGTGAAAAAATTTCAATTTATAAATAAAATTTACACATATCTTGTTAGGATTTTATAAAATTATTTCTATTTCTTGGTTTATGTGTGTGACCCTAGCTAAGCATAGCAGTTTTTGACTAAACAAGAGCACAAATTATCCAACCTATAACTACAGAGCTGATATTTAAAAAATAATAGTAAATGTAACAAATAATGTGATTGATGTAAACTGACATTTCAAATTGCTTCCCCTTTTATACACTATCATACTTTTTTCATACACATATCAAATAGCAAGATTAAAAAACCTTAAAATGTGTGTCTTAGGACATGTATTAAGACATGTCAAATTCAAATAGCCAAATTCAAGTTACCACCTGACACCAGGTTCTGAGACATTGCTGCATTTACTTACTGACATCTGCTTTAATTAGTGTCATTTTTTAGTGAAGGAAGGTTTTATTTCTCAGTTGATATACACTGTATTTATTTCTGCAGGTGGCAGAAATCAAAATCCCCAGTGCAACAAGTACCCAGGCATACCAGTCATTCCAGACAAAAAAGGGGTAAGCAAATGCTTAAGTAACTGAATTAACTGTGATCCTTATCAGAACTGGACTTTAAAAAGCAGCTGTATCAACCTCATGAGAAAGTTTAATACCAGAGCACTTGACAGTTTTTGGGGCAGCCGCAGTATCTGACTTGCTTATGAGTCTTTCTACAGTATTGCAGAAGTTTTCACCCCCTCACCTCAGGTCACAGAGCTTTTTGATGGTGTTTTCAGACCCATGATATTAAAACCTGGTGTAATCAGGCAACCTGTGGGGAGAGGAAAGTAGTTAAATGGACACTGGACACAGGCACCTACTGCTAAGGGAAGGACATGACTCTCTAGTGATCCTAATAATGCTTTTCCAGAATTATAAACCCTAAATTAATTAACAATTAATTAACTCTAATTTAATTAACAATTGTGCTATGGAAAAAATGGCAAACAGTGTGAATGGCTGATAGATGGGTGAGAATACCAGCCTCAAATATGCTTTCTCCGGTTTCATGAAAAATAGTAACTTAATCAGGCATAAGGAGAAATGGCTGGAATCCCACTGTGTGGAAACATTGTCTAATATCACACATTGGGCAACAACCTGCTGTTTGTAACATTAGTAAGATTTAGAGGAAGATTAAAAAGACAGAAATCTCATTCCTTCAGTGTTGCATTTTCCCTATCTTCAACCTTTCCATTTTACTCAGCTTTAGTCACTGATTGTTCCAGGCAAACCCTTAAATGGAGAATAATATTTTCGAAGCCACAACGAGAAAGATCATAGGGGATGAGCAGCCTGCAAATATGATGAATAAGAGAGCCCAAACCAAACCACCTCTGCAGCAGACTGCCCAAAGTAGCACAACCCGCTTGTGGAAAGTCACCAGTTCCTGTTCTGGTTGGGGGCCCAGTGCAGCAGATGCTCCCCACCATCCTGGTGCTGGCTGGCAAAGGTAACAAGCCCCCACCTGGCTATTGGATATGTTCTCAGGTAAGAAGACTTTGCTGTCTTTGGAGCACAAGTGCCCTGTGCTGCTCAGTGTTCTGCAGACTGACCATTTTTATGCTCTGGTTAGAGCACAGCCAGCAAGCCTGGCGTGGCGAGCAGCCAGTGCCAGCGCCAGGCAGAGCCCATGACCCCCAGCCCACGGGGGACCTTTGGCACGCAGGATGGCACCACAGATTTCAGGGTGGTGAAGGTACTTTCAAGGTGAGCAGTGCAACTAATAATTCTACAGCAGTGTAGATCAGCACTCACCATCCTTCACAGCCACAATGCGGGACCACATTTTGCTGTTTTTCTATTATTGAGTGTGCACCATTTAAAGCAATATGCAATTAAAATAAACTGCAACACAACGAATGACAGGAGAACTCTACAAAAACATCAAAATCCAGTCGCAATATCCACCTGGCCAGTAACCTGTGGCCTGTTGACCTGACCTGGAGAAGCTGGCAGCGGTCCTAGGGTGCCTTGAATCTACCTGAGTAAGGTACAAACCTCCAGCCCAGACTGATCATCATTGACAGGATTCACTTAAATATTCTCACCACCAAACTTTCAGTGAAGGAGAACTTTTGTGTATTCTCCTCAATTCCTTTGCAAGGATTCATAAGCAAACAGCCTTTGGAAAAATACACCCAAAAGAAGTTTTGGCTGAAATCCATGGACCTTAATTCATTTGCCTTACTGGGTGATTGTACTTATCAAAATACAGCCTTGATGAACTCTTGTAAAAGCAGGAAGGAAGGGAGAGGTTTTCGGGCCGCAGCCTGCTCCTCTTCCCCAGCACGATTTGGGGGAGACACTACCCAAACTAGGTTTATTTGTTCTGGTGATGGGGCTAAGCCTCTCCCATGTGAAATTTCACTTTTCAATGAAAACTTACTCCGGGAGGAGCATCGCCAATATATTTCTCGTGTGACTCATATGCACAAAACCCAAAAGTCAATAGTCAAGAGTTTATTTGATGAAGGTTTTCTCCTAATTAAGAGGTCATCAAGGGGATCCGACTGTTACTCAGCGCTGAGACGAAGGTCACCAGCAGCTGCTCCAGCCCGGGAGATGTGCCGGCCAGCACATTTTCCAGAAACATGTTTCCTCTCTCGCCAGCGGCCCCTTCCCCCTCCCCGCCACCCCGTTTCTAGTCTCTCCAGCGCTGATGAGCTAATAGCATTTTTCCTTTGCATACTTTGGCGCTGCCCCACGGCATACTCTGGCAGCCTA
>VZRH01002840.1:281213-316398 GCA_013397555.1 Urocynchramus pylzowi | reverse complement strand
ACGATCCGCGCACGCCGGCCCCGGCGCGCTGAGCTGCGGGGCTCGCCAGCCCTGCCTGGCCCTCGCTCGGGGCAAAACACAACCGGGCAGGCGTTCGCCCGGCTCCCGGGCTGCGGGCAGCCCAGTCCCCGCCTCTGGGAGAGGGGCGAGCTGCCGATAAACCAGCCGGGGCGTCGTGGTTTTTGCGATGGGGGGTTTGGGACAAGCCTGAGCAAAGGGGAGTGCGAGGTTAACGGAGAGCAGGGGTCCGTAGCAAAACGGCGGCTCCTAAAGACTGGGAGGGTAGCCAAATATTTGCAAACGTGTCCTGGGTTGATCTTACTGTTATGTGGTTGGTTTGATGAACTGCAGGTCTCCCTGACTTAGTCCCGGATCCCTATTACATCCAGGCGTCCACATATGTCCAGAGGATGTCCATGTATAACTTGAGATGTGCTGCCGAGGAGAACTGCTTGGCAAGGTAGGCATCGTCCCAAGATTTTTCCCGTTTGCTGTGGGTTGCTGTGCTCCGGTTTCCACCTGTGGTCGTGGTAAAGAGTGAAGAAGGGTGAGGCTGGAGGGCTCACAGAAACACAGCCCTTTGTAACCTTCTTCCAAGTTTGTGGCAGATTATGCACATCGGAAAGCAATCCTGCCACATTGGAGAGACAAGCTGCAGATCTCCTGACGAACCTACACGCTGTGGAAAGTTGTATTACATGTTTTTCTGCCAGTCTCACTTGAACATTTCTGAATTTTGTGAAATGGAAGCACTTAGAAAACCACTTCATTCTCTTGATTTTCATCTCCCTCCTCTACTCCCACAAGATCATATGTTACTTCATTAAAAAAAAAAAAACAACAAAAACCGAACAACAAAAACCCTATTCTTAACCAGCACAATTTACTATTAAGATTATAATAAGCTAATTGTTTCTGGGCCTATGCCTTTTAATGTCTCTTAAAACTAAAATCCCTCTGAAAAGTGTTTCAGAGTCTCTTAAGGGGTTGAAATAACAGCTTTGTTATGAAGTTAGGTCTTGTCCAGTTGGCAAAGAGCAATTTTTCCTGTTTTGTTTGGAGAGAAATCAACATGGCTGTTTTTAACCATTTTAACTTGTTTGATACCTTATCAAGCAAAACAGATTTATTTATTTATCAGCATCATTAATTCATGTTTCAGGGTCATTCTTGCTCTTTACTTGCAGAAAAAAGAAATATGACATAGCAGGTCTTTCTTTGCTAGCTTCACAGTGAAGACTCATAAGTGCTTTTGCTGGCTATTAGTTGATTAAAGTATTCCAGTATTTAAAAGAGTGTAGATAATAGCCATGTAGAATAAGAAAACACAGCCTGATTCATATACAAGTTAGGTTTTTTTTTTACAATGGAATCAACATGTGTTGTGTGATCTTGAATAGACAGGGAGTCATTTTGGTTAACAGCAACTAATAAAATTATGGTTTTTGTTATCAGAGTAATTTTACCGCTCAGCAGTGATCTTCTTCATAGAGGGAGCCAGTCAGTGGCCAAACTTCCGTTTATAAAATTAAAACCAGGTCTGAATCTTACTCAGGTCTTGGTCTGACACCAGGCATTTCCATACCAAATGGAATTCCTGTGTGAATCTCCAATGCATGAGGCTTATGGGGCCTGAAAAGATCTCTGCTATCAGTTACTTCTGAGACAGTATACAGCATTTTTTTAAGTATTTCTTGCATATTCTTACGGCTTTTCCCTTTGTTTTCTTTGACTTGCATCATTGCAGTTCAGCTTACCGAGCAGATGTTAGAGACTACGACAATCGGGTGCTCCTGAGATTCCCCCAAAGAGTGAAAAATCAAGGCACATCAGATTTTCTGCCCAGCAGACCCCGTTACTCATGGGAGTGGCACAGCTGTCACCAGTGAGTGAAGTGCTCAGTATGGCATCTTCTAATTATGCTTTTCACTAGCAAATTGTCACTTACAAGGCATCATTTCCTAAAACTAAAGTGAAGTAGAGAGAAACCATGGGGAAACTTTAGCCTTTTACTCTCTGATTAATTTTATGTTGTGGTAATTACTCTTTGTATATAGTGATAATTACTCTTTGCACAGACACATCAAACGAAGATGGATACAAAGTTTACCCGTATGTATGAAACTCTTACAGTCTGTAGATTAAGTACAAATACAAGTCTGAAATGAGATTTGACAGTAGCACTTTCTCCTTTTATTTTACTTATAGTCCACTTACATTTAATTGTAATCAGTAAATAAAAGCCCCAACCACGTTAAAATAAATAGAAACCCTAAAATGTACATTTACTGGCATATTCCCTATAACAACACATCATTTTCAACAATGACCCATACTTCTTGAGCTGAACTTAATGAGATAGCTCTTCACAAGGAATGGTCTGATCAATTTGGAAAAGGAAAGCTACTGAGTTGACTGATCCCATTGTGAATAATATTCTATATATATGAGGATATTTTGACATAGCAGCATTGCTCTAGAAATAGTATATTTGCTGGAAACCCAGCAAGGGAAATGTAGTAGAACATTTTCAACATTTCGGGAGCAGATAACACTGCAAACCTGTACCTTTTCAGAAAACTCACATGCAGGAATTTGCAGGTTTGTTCCAGTTTTTGCTACTTCTCAGCAGGAGCAGTTATAAAATACTAGAACTAATTATTCAGAACACTTACTTCCACCTTACTTAAAATACAACAGATACAAAAATGATAACTTAATCTTTTTTAAAAATGGTATGCAATGTGGGTTTGGTATGAAGGCCTCTGAGCCCATGGCATATTTCTCCCTAGGTTCAGAGGCTTTAGGTATTGAATGAAAAATCAGTATCATTAGAACAAATTCTTTCAAAAAAGACTCATCAGTTTATAACTCTTGCGTGCATCAAAAAAGCTAAAACTAAATCAAACCCAACAAAAAAGCCTCCACAAATGCTTTAGTTAACCTCTATCCCTGAAAAAAATCTCTACCTATAACAAAAATCCCCCAAGCCTTGTGCTTAGAAACTTGATAAATAGATTAAATAGGTAGAGAGCAGATGAAGTTTTCCATTTGTAGAAGAACAGTTTCTTACTGTGCCACGATAGCCCAGCTATCACTGTCCAGATGCAAAGTGTCTCTGATGTTGATTCAGTTCTTGGACAGAAAATATGTTGCCTACAAAAAAATGCATCTCTCGTGATCATTTCCATAACAGTGAAGCAAACTCATTTGGAAATGAACCCGAACTGCCAGTTACTTTGGCTAGCCATCAGACCTCAGGGTTAGTCATCATCATCTGTGGACCAGTTTCAGTGTTCTGGATGTGCCTGCTTGTGAGGCTCCTGTGCTGCTCTGTTTTACCAATTAATTTTGTTTAATTAGGCCTTTCTCATATGCCTTTTGAGCTGAAAGCATTCAAAAGTAATGGCAGCCAAATGCTGCAAAGATACAGTGCAGGTAGAAAAGACAAGTTTATTTTCCCACACATTTGGAAAGGGTGGAATTACAAGAATATGAGGTCTTAAAACTCCACAGTAAGAGCCAGAAGTCACTTTGTGTGAAAGCAAGAAAAATGCATCACTTTGCCCAGATCAAAAGCATACACACTTCTGAAATAGAGACAGCACTAAGTATAGACTGCAAAAATAGTTGATATTGAATGAAATCTGCATTGCCTGTACACAGAAGCTGATTTCTTTATGCAGATTTTGTCTTCACCAATGTTATGAATGTGTTACATTGTATGAGGGCCATGGAAATGTGAAACCAAATTGTTGGGGTTTTGCTAGCAAGTAGCAAACTTCCATGGAATTTATAGTATGTAAGGTAAGCATTCCTAGCAAACCTCTGGTTAAAGACACTTATGTGTTCAATTCAAATATGAGCTACTTAATACTTGCTATTGTCATTGGAAAAGAGATGAAACAAAATTTTGGAAAAACAGTGCTGCTACAGAATCTTTCCCATAACAAATTAAAAATTTTATTTATTTATAGGATGACATGTGGTACTTGAAAATTAGAGTAATGAAAATAATTGAGTGGTCAGTAGTAGGAAAGTAAACTAACACACAAGTTTTGGGTAGTGAATAAAATTTGTCCAGATTTAAGGGGATGTAGATCACATAGGAATATGCGAAAATGTTATTGATAAGATCTGATCCATCTCTAATAATGTGTCTATGGTTTGACAGACATTATCACAGCATGGATGAATTCAGCCACTATGACTTGCTGGATGCGAGCTCACATAGAAAAGTTGCTGAGGGACACAAAGCAAGTTTCTGCCTTGAAGATACTTCCTGTGACTATGGATATTACAGGCGGTATGCATGTACAGCACACACACAGGTAGGAGCTGCTTTGGAGACAGCCAAGTGTCTTTCCCCTCCCTTGTTTGTGTTTGGATAACTTCTCTGCCAACCACCCGATGCCCTAAGTTAGCTGATGCCCTAACATGCTTCTGGAATTCCATTATAGAGACCAGGATACTAACCTGGAGACTGATAATTCACCCACGTGCTGTTAACTGTGGGTTTCTTATTAAAGGGCAGTGACACTCACTAGTGTAGCACCACTGGTAACTGAGTTACATTAAAGCACACCACAAGTTCTCGTGGCAGTAGGACTGGTCAGGCTTGCTAAGGGGCACTCAAGACAGCCCATAAAGAAGCTGTTCCCAATGTTCATCCCCCCAAACTGACATCCTTGGCTGGTGCCAGAGTCCACAGCTGGTATTTTCTCCCTTGTGGAGTCTGAAGCTGTAAGGTGCTGGATTCCACTAACACCTGCAGCTGCTGGCTGGCAGCTTGGGACAGAACTCTCAGGGTATTGTTCTGTGCCCACACAGCAGGAGGCTGGTAAAGAGAATGGAAGCTGTGTGGATGTTATGATGAGCCACGTACAAACGTAAAGCCAGGTGCCAGGACTTATTAGGGGAACATGGAAAATGGAACATGCCATTATGATGGACAAATCCATGCAAGACTCCTGCCTTGAATATTGCATCACCAGCTCTTAGAACTGCTAAAGTAAAGCTTAAAAAATTCTAACCAGCCAACCCCAGCAGCACAAGGTTGATCAACAGTGTAGGATGGCTAAGAGATTTCACAGACTATTCTATTTGGAAAACCAGAAGTAAGATCAAAACTTGACTGGTTGTGGATTGAAAGAGGAAATTTTTGATATTTACTGACAATAGTTGATGTTTCTGACAATATATGAACTGAAGACCTGTCAGGCAACAGCTTTAAAACAGAGAGGAGTGCTCTTTGGACATATGAATGAAGTACTAAATTCCTTGCCATTGGATGTTGCAGAGATCAAAAATCTCCATGGGCTCAAGAAAAATTTAGACAAAGTAACAGATGTTATTAAACACAAAAATCTGATGGTACCCCATGCCTTAAATGCAGTTAGATGCCTGGTGGAAGGAATTTGCCTGACATTACCCGTCCCATTCCTTATGCTCTTTCCTTGTTAAGCCTCTGCTGCTGAGCACTGTCAGAGACATGACACCGAGCTTTGATGGATCTGTGGTTTAACTCAGTGTGGCCATACGTACACATAAACCTGTATCCCTTATTCTGCAGCTTTTAATCTAGAAGGTAGTTATTCTGTCACAGAGAAATGACAGCTATGTTTCACTGGCTGACGTGCCCACATTTGAATTTTAACTATAATGAATGATCTGCAATACATAGAGGCTTTGAAGAGGTTTTATAAATACCTTTTCTACTTCTGTAGACTATGACATCTAACTAAGCAACATACATATTTTACAGCTGGAGTATTTGTGTCACTAGAATCACGGCTGTGTCAGCATTTCCACTGGAAGCCCATATTTCAGGGGTTTGTAATTGGACTGTAAAACTTTCCTCCAGCCTCAGACTTGGCACAAACATGCAAGAGTCTGAGCTGATCACCAGCTGGGTCAAGAGGGAATTCCTGCAGGACTTGGGTTTTCTGCACTCCTTGTGTTGCCAGAACAGATCAGCTCAGCCCAGAGCAATCTGTATTGGCCACAGCTAAAGACATGAGCTTTGAACCACTGATACATTCATATGTGGGGATTCTTACTCACATGCCTAACAACAAAGAATTTTTCAAAAAGATGCATCTGGAATAAAGGCTACATTTTCAGTTCCCTCAGATTCTTGTGTCACTATTTGCCTGAAGAGACACCATTTCCATGCAAAGCTCAATGTGAAAATGGGCCTTAAGCCTACTATTCAAAGATGCCACATCCATAGCAAAGAGTTGCATCATTCCTAAGGACAGAGAGAGGTTCCAACATGATGATAAAGTCTATCTATACTCATGACCTCAGAAGATATCCACTTGACATTTACAGATACTTACCTCCAGTCTTTGGTCAATTTTTATTGTATTCTGATCTTATGTGAAGAACAGGAAATAATATCATCAACAGTTTTTACATAAAGGGAGTACTGTAACAAGTGATTGTAAGAAAATACAGATACCTCACAGATGAACAACCGTCAATATTATAGGTGGTTTTTATCCAGCAGTAATAAAGGGCAGTCTATAAAAGTGGTGCATTAGACTGGGGTGTTGTAGTTTAGACACACAAATAAAATGCCAACAAAAAATAAGATTCATTTTCTAAGTTAATTTTCTAAGTGAACTGTGATAGTTAAGTGAACTTCAGTCTGAGTGTCCCTAATGTCTAGAATGTCACTGTTTCTAAAGATTAATGATTTTTCACATCCATCTTAACTTCATTCTTAAGGGTCTGAGCCCTGGCTGCTACGACACTTACAATGCTGACATAGATTGCCAGTGGATTGATATTACTGATGTAAAACCTGGAAATTACATTCTGAAGGTAAGTGTATTGGGAATGGAGAGGTTTGGAGTTTCTTGGGAACTTTCTTTTTTTTTTCCTATTGAAAGAAGCAGTCATTTGCATACATTCTTTGACATGTAAGTTACCAGGTGAAGCCTGGCAGCAGACAGCAGTGTGCTCTCTCCCCTCCAGGTGAGTGTAAACCCCAGCTACCTGGTGCCTGAATCTGATTACTCCAACAACATCGTCCGCTGTGACATCCGCTACACGGGCCACCACGCCTACGCCTCTGGCTGCACAATTTCACCGTAAGTGCCCCCCACTGGTGGTTTCTCTGCCACTGTGCCCCACTGTCAGGATTTTGTTTTGTGGGGATTCTAAAATTCGTGGGAATTTTGCTCTCGCGCTCGTGCCGTTGGAATATGTAACTCTCTTCAAAACTGCTGCTCCTGTCTGGTCTGCCAGATAACAACCTCTGGCTCACACACCTTCTTTTGCACTTGCATTAGGACCTTTCTAGGATCATTCAGCACCCTTTCACAGCACCCGCACACGGCTGAGCAGCTGCAGTGCTCTTTTAAGACATTCTGCAAAATCCCACACATGTGTGTTACTTTGCCTCTGCTGCTGCTGCTGCTTGCACAGCAGCCACTCTCCCTGAAACAGTTCTTTCACACATCCCCCATTTACAGTTTTGCTCTTTAAAAGTTTGAACAATGCCGAAATTGTGCCTTTTTTACATTTTTTCCTCCAAAAAGGCAAATTCATTTAATAAATGTCATCATGGTAGATCTACTGTACCTTAGTATCTGTGAAACACACACAGAGAAAGCAGTCTTCTGTAACACAGAGGTAAGCAGTTCTCAGAACACTGTGTTAGCTGCTCATACAAAATATTTTCAAGATACTTCATTTGGATTATATAAGGAGTATTAACATTGTATAGAGGTTCATATGACACAAAGTCCAGAGCAGTCAATGAAAATGAAAGATGACCAGTGTAGTCTTCTATAACAGTATCAGTGCAACAGATAGACTGAATTAATGTGACTTGCTTCATTAGCCTGGAAAATATTCATTCCTCACTTTACATTAGGAAATTATGAGTTAAATGAGCCAAACTTATGTTTCATGCTTTTGACTTCTAATGTCCCCATCTTACCTCTAAAAATGTTACTGAGTACATAGAATAATAGAACAGTTAATGCTGGAAAAAGACCTTTTAGATCGTGAAGTCCAGCCATCGACCTCGGATCACCACCACGCTCACCATTAAGCCATATATTCTCAAGTGCCATATTCATACAGCTTCTGAACACTTCCAGGGATAGCGACCTCACCACGTCCCTGGCTATTCTGCTCTAATGCTTTACAACCCTTTATGTGAAGAAGTTTCCGCTGATATCCCATCTAAACCTCGTCCTGAGGCCATTTCCTCTCATCCCGTTTACGTGGGAGAAGAGACCAACCCACACCTCACCACGGCCTCCTCTCAGGGATTCATAGAGAGTGATGAGATCTCCCCTCAGCCTCCTCCTCTCCAGGCTAACACCCCATGTATACCTATGTGTGTATGTATATATATGTACACCATACTTTATATCTCTGTCAGGTACATATTCATGCAGGGCTAGGAAACAAAATGTCTGTTACTGCTGGTTGACCTGCACTTCCAAGCTGACAAGTGGGTATTCAGCAGTTCCTCTTTCTGTGCATGCCTGCTCATCTGCATAAAATTATTTTTCCTCTTTCAACAGATACTGAGAAAGATGCAAGAAGTGGATGAGACGGTGCCAGATGTTTTGAATTGAAGTATCATTATACAAACTTCACTAGGATGCAAACACTATAGAAACAAAGCTACAGAACATACACAGATACACCCACACACCTTATGTGACTTTGAAGCACTTCTGCTGCTTCTCAATCAAAACTTAACTGGATTTTAAGAATCTAAATTGGCATTACTTGTATTGCTATTGAAACGTGTGAAACTGGTGCTTCATGTAGAGATATTTTAAATTTTGATAATCTAACTCATTCATAAAAACATGGGACCATTTCTTAGCTCCTTCAAATTTGGAGTTTATGTGATAGTAGACTTCAGTGGGAATATTACTGGTGAATGAGTTGAAAATATTTTAAAACGTAGAAAAAAAATGTACGCAAAATGAATTAAATAAAACTCAAGAGAAAGTACTAATGTCAGCTATCTCAGAAAAGACCATAATGAAAAACAGATTAAGAGTGATGACACAGTACTATTAAAAATTCTTGCTAGGACACATTGATATGAAAGAGAGAAGTATGTTCAGTTTTCAAGGAATATTAACATATAGCAGAGAAATACATATATATTATATATATCAGTTATACCCCTGCAAGAAAAGTTATGTTTACATTTTTAATACATTAGAAGTTTTTCCATTTTCTTAAGTGAAAAACAGATGGGGTTTTGAAATACACCTTTCATCTGTGAAAATTAATTAAAAAGCTTACCCACCTTTATATGTTCAAGAAATTTTTCAAGGTGGGACTTTAAAAAAAGTTCCGCAAACTTAATGTGGATAAAAAATACCTGTCAAGAAATGGGCTCTTGGAGATGATAAAGAGTCCCTGATGTGGTCATCTGTGAAAAACATCCACTTGAACAGGTTAACCATCAAAATACTACAGGCAATTAACTCAGGTGGCACCACAAACAGAAGTAGGTCAGAATCTCTTACAAAGTATTTTTAGTGTAAAGAAAACCTACTACCTGCTTCCCCCTTAAGTACTGTAGTTGACTTTAAAGTGTATATCTCAGTATTCAAAATAACAAAGTTGAAAATGTACTATAAAGAGAGGAAGAGCAAAAGTCAGTGTATTTGACATCCTACTTCCGGCTGTTCAGGAACCAAATGCAACATTGTTAAGGGGAAAATCTTCCAGCCCAAATTAATGTTTTTGCTGAACTGCTTAACTGGTGCTGGGTATACTACTCCTCCTCCCATCCCCAAATTATTTTGCTTTTGCAGTGCACCCTGCTGTAAGCTACAGTAGCTGTGATTTTTGTTTTAAACTGTGAAATGACATATCACAAGGGGATCTGGCTTTTTTTTTTTTTTTTTCCGAAGATTTCTGATCATGTAAAATGAAGAATTTACTTTTGGAGCAATGGGACCTAGAAATATTGATTGGTGTTCATTAATTTGATCAGCAGTTCAAAACACCCAATGAAATATTGGAAGCTCAATAAATTAAAAAAAAAAAGAAAAAAATGTGCTATTCAATATAGTTAAAAATTAAAAATCTGAGGAGTATGGAGAGGTTTTATTATCAATATTGAGAATACTTCAGGTAGTATTTGGAAATATTTTATGCTTTAGAACCCTATGGATTTAATTTGGAAGTCTGATGAATTACCATAATATCCTTCACAGATCAGCTGTTCTTTGGTACATTTATTTAAGTTTCTTTCCACCTTAATCATAACTTGGTTACAAATTTGCACAATCAGAACTTAAAAAGAACCTGAGAACCAGCAGCCTGGTGATCACTACCCAGCAGTGGGAGAGGGTGTGGAATAATGTAATTTATACCTGCAGGTCCCTTTCTGTTTGCTGTGAGATCCACTTCAGCAATCTGTAACCAGTACGGGCAACGAACAGAAGCAAAATTTGGAAACTCAATTTATGAGAAGGCCATTTGTTCCATATGTCTGCAAAAATGAGGGCCTGTTTAAAGCCCAGGCTTCTGAAATCTCAGCCCAAAGAGTTCTTAGGTTTAAGAGGCGTTAAGGGGTGCAAGCGCATTCACCTTTCTGCAGACTTAGGTCAAAACTGGGGTCAAAGTCCTGAGAGCAGCTTGGGCAATGGACACAAAAAGCTACTGAATGGAAGGCAGGCTGTGGGCATGGGCTGCTTCCTGGGAAGAGGTGTGCTCGTACCTCATGGTGCCTGATGCTGAGTGTGGGATGTGAGAGCACTAACTGGAGACGGAGCAGCCGCGGGAAGGGGGGCACCCCTCGAGCATGACACGCTCACCTGCTCACACGTCTGTGCCCAAGCTCCTTGCAGAACTCCACTGAAGTCAGCAAGGAGCCAGAGGGCCTTGAGCATCTGTGTAGGTGGAACAAGTGGGAATGGCCTCGTTTGGAAAGGTGTTGAATGCTGTAACTTTGAATATTGGGGATACTGGAGCTACGAAAATGTAGCTTTCTTTTCCGTAGCAAAATATTGTATTTGTTTTGAAATGTGTGTTAAGCGACATGATATTGATGTACAATAGCACAAAAATTGCCTAAGACATGAACAGAAAAACAAAGGATTTTAGGATTAAAAAAAATGAAGGAATGTGACTTCAACCCTGTCTAACTATACACAATCACAACGCAGTAGAAGTAGAAGAGTTTATTATATAGCATGTGTAGAAGTAGTTCTAACTAGGGGAGCGCCAACCAATATTTTCAGTATCTTGGCTCTGCAGATTTGACACCTTACTTTTTGTGTACTGGAATATGTTTTTTTGGGATTATGTGCATTTTTAAAAACTGTTTTGGAATTTTTTTTTTTTATTTTTACAGCAAATTATATTTGGATTCTATTTTACCAGACATTGGGCTTACTCCCTAATCTTTGAAAAGGTATTGACATTGGTCTCAGTGGGAGCCAAACCAGTTTTAAATTTTGTGGGATTTCTACTATGAATTTGCTGTCTTGCAGTCTCAAATTTCTTCTGAAAAGCCAGAATATATTAATGTGTGTGAAACAATAGCCTCCTACACTTCAAATCTTTACTTAAGAATTGCACATAAGGAACATAATGTATGTCAGGCTCATTAGAGGAAGGGTTTGTTATATAATTTTTTTTTAATCCTGAAATACATTTGGTATTTGTGTATTTCTAGACAAAAGTGTAACAAAAAAGACAGACTGGTCACCAATGGAACAAAACATTGTGTAGATAACATTTTTGTGTTACGAAAAGTCTACTCGTTTTTTTTCTGCTCCAGAATGAATGCACGTATCAAATGTACCTTCCTATTGTCATTCATGCATTGTTTGCAGTGTGCTCATTCAAAACCAGCAGGGTGGTTTTCATAAATGAGACATTGAAAGGTGGTTTATCCTGTGTCTCACATTTATGCCAAAAAGGCATTTTCATTTTCTCCAAATCCTAAAAGGTGCTGAAAGATTTTTAACTTGAATTAAAACCAAAGAGTATGTAATTGGGAGGTTTTTATTATGCAACTAAATGCTACAGATACAGTGAAATGCCACTTATTTTTGCAACTTTCTTGAAGACTTTTCATTATTTCCTTCACTTTTCTTCAAAGAGTCTTAATTTCAGTAACTTTGCATCTTTATCTGAAGAGCTCTAATTTATAATATTCAGGCACTAGCTTTGTATTCTTCACTGCACTTTCATATTCTTGTGTTACCTGCCCGTATTATGGTTGCAAGTTTATGTGAAAATGACTTGAATAAAATGTTTCAAGCGTTCTACTTGTCCAAGTATTACACTTACTGCACAGGCCAGATCCATCCCTCAGTGAGAAGGCCTCAATTAAGGTTGTTATATCTACATGAAAATGAAGAAAATTCTGTCTTGCTGCCATGGTCTCAGAAAAAATGTGACAAGAAGGTAGAAACAAGAAATAAAAAATTCAAGGCATGATAAATTACCCCCCATACTACACAAAGGATTAACATGTCAAGGCTTAACAGGAGGAGGCATATGGTTCATCGGGACACCATTTCCTTACTGCATCTGTCTTGGTAAAAACAGAACTTAAAAAGCACTTTCAGAATTTCTGCTCCAAAAACTATGCTTTCACAGAAAGAACATGAGAGCAGAACATGGTAGGAAGTCTATGTACTCTAGAAAAATGACTAAAAGATTAAACATGCAGTTACTCCAAACACATTTTATCCTGTTATTTACATCCTCTTGGGTACAAGCCAGTGTCCTGCTGCCTCTTCAATCTGCATGCTAAACTGATGAAACAGTCTGAGTTGTGAAGCATCTCTTGTCCCTTCACTGAGGGACTACAGAAAAGAATAGTTAAAGAGCTTGGAGACCTGTTCCAATAGGAAGTCATCAAACACATAAATATCAACTAATTGGCACTCTTGGCTTCTTGGTAAATGGAGACAAAACGAATGTAATATCTTTTAAAATTCATAAAATAAATGTAGAATTATTTCAGATATAAACCATTTTGTGTAATGTTTCTCTATTTAAAAAGTATTTCCTATCCTATCACTTTATTAGGGCTAAGAGCTTCAAACTGAGAATTTCTTCAAGTGCTATTCCTGGAGCACAGAACCTGGAGGGGATCAGCTTCTGTACAAATACAAAAATGCAATAAAAATGGCGTATGATAATTTCAGAAAGGATATTCAAATCTATTGAAAATAAAGCATCTCCTAGTTCCCACGTACCTTCTACACCCATTCTGCTATCTCATTTTGACATCAGACCACCTGCCTAGTATCACAAAATGATCTACCACCAGTAGATCTACCACCATTCACAAAACAGCTCAACACTTTCGTTCCAATAAGTATTGCTGTAACTGAATTTTCATTCAAGCCCCATTCTTCCTGATCTAACAATGCCATAAAAACTGATTAAAGAAATATTTATGCCTGTTTGGAAGTCTACAAAATGTATCAATAATACACCCATTGCCATTAAAAAAAAATCACATTTAAACTAGTGATGACTGTCTTAAAGGATACTGAAAAACCTGAGATTGATTTGTTGGTAAGCCTGAAGTAAAAAAATTGTGCACCTGAAGCAGCCTAGTAGAATCTACAGTATGTACCTGGCTTAAGACATTTCTTCTATGGTGTGGCATTGAACTGAAAAGCATGACTCTCAAGATTTTGAAATCTAATCATCACAGAAAGAAGTAACTTTCCATGTCAGTATAAAATAAATTGCTAGTACTTTGTGAGAGGTCTTTGTCTAAACAGTGCCACAGATATGACGTAAGTTAAAATCACATATATGCTGAAAATTTTAAGTTGTTATAATGAAGAGAAAATGTTTTAAACTTTATCAACAACCTCCAGGCAAGTTCACTGGGTTTATCAGTTCATAAACAAACTGCCCAGTTACACGTAAAAGATATTATCAAGTCTCCACCATCACCACTCGTTTGTATAATGTATTAAGGTTGTGATCCAGGTGAGTCACTAAGCACCAGCAGAAAGTAGCAGTAACCCATTAAAATATTAGTTAAAATAAGTAATGCCAGTATCCCAATCTCTCTTCTCTCATTCATATTCAGTGTATGTTATCTTTTTTCTTTTCTTTAATGTAAGGGCTCAGAATATTTTTGAAGAAAAAAAAAAAAAAAAAAGGATGTTTTGATAAGTCAGGCTTCCTTCAGGGAGAATTCTGTGGCCACAAATTACAGCTGTAATAATGCAGTAAGAAACTTGTTCTAATGCCAAGATAAACCCATGCTCCTAGATCTTTTAAGTACATGCAAAAAAGCACTTTAGAACATTAGCTCCTTAAAGTCTTGAGGCTTTTTTCAAACTATTTGCAATCTTTAAGTTTTTGATCCTTAAACAGGGTACTCATCTGCTAAAAGAAAGGTAAGCTGTCCATGAAAAACTGTTACAACTGATGACACCTACCAAAAGACATTTCTCTTGCCTTACACTGGAAGCAGAGAAGTCACACACCAAACCTTTGTTTGGCGTGGCATTCATCTAGGATTTATTTACTTATTTTATGTAAAGATTTAAGGATTAAGACTTGCATCTGAAAATCTTGAAGTTTGTAGAAAGCAGGTAAATGCATGGCTTTTTCTGTAAAATATAACTCTATAAAACCACAGTAAACATGTTTCTGTGCTTTATTTTGAAGCTTTTCGCCTTCATTACTGTTCCATATGGTACAGTGAAAATAACAACAAAACCACTTTGAAATGAAAGGTGGTTTGAATTTCTCATTCCTCTGGAGAGGCAATACCATTAAAGACAGTATTACATATACTGTTATTTGTTCAGTATATAGAAAAGAAAGCCTAATTAAGTGGGCCAAACCATGTCTAAATATTAGTACAGAACTAATGTACTAATATTCAAGACCAACTTGAAGGTTTAGTCTTCAAGAACTTAACACAAGATGGGACATGTATAATGTAGCATTTTCTGTGCTTAGACCAGGATAAGGATCCTCATATTCCTGGCAACATTTTCTAATGCAGCCCATGAGCCTGATGGCTTTGGCTGAGACACAGAAAAAGACCAGGCTTTTTCCAACTGCAGTATGTAGAAAGGCCATCTACACCTTAAGGGATGACATATTTAAATAGAATAGTATTGATTTCACAATCCATGACAATATTCTACAAGTTTGCAGGGATTTAAGAGCAGACAAATCTGAAGAAAGGAAACTGATCAAGGATTATTAAACACCATAAGCTACAATATCACAAGATGTCACTGAGCTGTCAAATTGGAAGCGTGAAGAGATGGATGTTGCATGATGTATCACTGTGTGCTCCCTCTGTCCCTAAAGCATCCCTTTTTGACTACTTTCAAAGATACTAGGTTAGATGGGCCTTTGGGGTGATGCAGGGCTTCCTTTAGGCATCTCAAAATGCTACATGAATAGTACAGTCCAGTAATTTACCAAGTTTATGAATTAATTTGATTATGAAAGGTAACTATATTTAAATAAACAACACTATTAAAGATTAATTAGATGTTCAGAATTTCCTTTCATTAGGTAGTAGGAAAAGCACTTGAAGCACATTCAATGAATTTTTTTGTCATATTCTAATCAGATGAACTCCCAGTGTCAGACTGGCACTTTAAAGTCAAATGTTTCTTAGGGTACAAATTTTTCCATGTTTTCATATTCTTTCAGAAAGTGCAAGACACACATGTTGAAGAATCCAGACATGACTACCAGAACAAAGTATTAAAGACACCTCTTCATTTCTTCAAATTGGCAGTATAATCAGAGGACAGAGATCCCAATTTATAAGCACAGTATTTTATTCTCTCCAGAAATGTTCATATTATGCTTAAAACTGATTGATTTTTCCAGCTACTCAATATCTGATGAATTTATGAAGTCTCTTTAAGAATATTTTACCTTGTCTCAGTTGAGATGTGACAATATAGAACCTTTCTTTTGACAACCCAATTCTCATATAAAGTACATTTTTTTACATACAAAAAACTGCCTTCCAAACTCCCCTCCAAAGAATCTGTACTATTCCTACAGAGCACAAATTATGTTCCCAAAAAACTCTTTAGTCACGTTAGGGTATATTTCATGAATGGTGGCACTACATAATGGGACTTATGAACCATAAATCAACAGACATGTTGACATCAAAGAATGAATGAAACAATCTTGATATTCTGCGATGGTAAATAACAGTTGCAATTTTGTGGGTTGCAATTTTGTAGGATATGGACAGTATAACAAAGATGTTCAAACAGCAGTTGCAAAAAAATTGGTTTTTGAACCTCCATTTATACATAGTCTAGTCTTCAAATTTAATCTTTTTCCCCTGGAATGCTGTAATTTGAGACACTTGCTCTCTGCGTCTCCTGCTTGCTTCCCATGAAGGATGAAGAGGCTGCTCCACAGATGCTTTATTATTGTTGCATTTAATACCCCCTGAAGCTTTTGCAAATGGTTTCGTCTTGAGCTTTGTTTCATTTTTAAGAAAACCTGTGCAAATACAAAACAAAACATTAACTACATCAGGAACCTTTATAAAAGTATGCAAACTACCTTGGGATTGCAGATATTTTCAAAAATTTCATAATGAGCCATGGGGAACACAGTCATCTGAATGATCACCACAAGATTTCCTCATCTTGCAGCCTGGTAAATTGCCACTCAGTAGACTGCAGATAGTTAAGATTTATTAATACTGACTACACTCTAAATTTGTGTAGACAAACATTCAGCACAGTGTAAACTTTTTTCTTCACAATAAACCAAGGACTGTTACACAATGTAACTTAATATGACTGGAATTATATTCTCAATCCAATGAACTCCAAAATGGTACCACATAATATCATGGAATCAAATATTCCATGTTCAGGAGCTATTGAAAAAATTACTTATGAAATAAGGTACTAGTTACATATAACAATCTGGTACCTTTACCTGTGCACAAGTAATGCTAACTGCTTGACAGACAGAAAAGCACTTTCCAGTGTAAACCTTATGTTAAGTATTTCTAATATGAGAAAATAGAAAGCAGCAGGCAATAGCCACAGATTAAAATGAAAGCTGAACAGTTTGACCATTTTAACAACAAATGTTAAAATATGTGCCACAAACTTGAAAAGAAACAAATACATCCCATCATGAATAGACTGCAGAGGCAACAAAATTTCAAAATGTTTTTTCTCTCCTAATTTTACCAGGTTAAGTGATACATACCTGTTCTTTCCTTTTTGAGAGGCTGGTCTTTAGTATTTCTAAAAAACAAAAATGAAGTTAAGATTTTTCAATAAAATTGTAAGATTACAAACACCTGTGAATAAAAAATCATCATCACCAAAACACTCAAGGAATAATTTCAAACATAACATGCAAGCTTCTTCAATATTGCTCCACACATGTTAATAAAGAAGTAGAAAGAGAAGTATTCAGAAGTGATTGAATGTGCATGTAGATCTAGTTAGGAATCCTATGCATAAAACACTGCTACTGTGAATATAAATAATTGTCAAGAAAGCTTAAGAAGACTACTAGCGAGTAGTTTCTGTGAAAATGTTCTGTTATTAATGAGCATAAATTCCCTGTTTAGTAAGAATTACTAGAAATCACAACCCTTTCCATTGCTGTGAAGGAGGGAATGAGTGGAGAACATAGCATCGGGAAGAGGTTTACCTTCTGTTCTGAGATTTCTGATTGGTGGTAGACAAAGAACTGCAGAACACTGACTCCAGCTTGTTTGCTTTTGCAAGTGGCTTTCTCTCTTCCATGATCAAACCTTGTGCTGTCCCAGACACTGTGCTCTTTTCTGTTTTCATTACATTTTTCTGAACACTACCCTTTTCTTTTGTTGAAGAAAAATTATTAACTGCTGCTACTTTTTTCTTCTTTTTTACTTTTCCAATGAAGAAATCATCATTGCTATCACTGTCAGAATCTGATGACTCATTATAAAACCTCTCTTCAGTACTGTCATCAAAGTATTCCTTTTCATTGGGATGCTCTTGGTCACTATCATCAACTATTTCTTTTACTGCATTTAATTTGTTCATACTCATATTTTCTTTCCTTTTTTGATAATCAAGTTTCTTTCCTGTTTTGTTTTGAGTAACTGTTTGCATTTCTACTGCCTGAAATGAAGGTTCTTGAGGAGCATATGCTCTCTTCACTTCCACAGTTTTCTGCTCAGATTCACTCTCACAGAGTTCTTCAACCACCTTGTCAGTTTCTACTTGCATGCCTGGTTTTGTTTTGTGTTCACATCCTTGCTGTTTTTGAGGAAGCTTACAAGCTTGGTCATCCAAGTTGTTATTGGAATGGTGTGCTGATTTAGGCTGTTCTTCTGACTGATCCTTCTTCACAGGAGTGGCTTTGTCTGGGTTCTTTCTTGCATCCTTAAAAGCTTTAACAGCAGCTGTACAAGGGGCAGAAAAATATTTTGTTGCAGCTACATATGAATTTACGGAAGTTATTTTTATATAATAAAACATTTTTGCAACTTATATGTGTTGGATTGAGCATATTTTGAGTGTCCTTATGAAGTATTTACCAAACACATGGGACAAGATAAACCTTAGAATACAGTTTCAACAAAAGTGAAGGAAAAACCCTGAAAATATTGTCAATAAATACCCAATGTAATTTGGGTTAAACCATGAACTTCTCTTTCAAAAAATAATCTGCAGCTGATAATCATGTTCACTTAGGGCACTACTCTGTGTGTAAAATTGCAAACTAATATTATTTTGTTCATATATAATTAAATGGGTATTTGATATGCTCTGTTATTAATGAAGTAACTTTGTGACATTACTACTGGGACTTTACCCTTTTTAACATTAATTTTAGGTGGAAAATTCCAGTTTCAAGAGAATAAGAGAAATCCTAAATAACCAGGAAAGATACTCTAAGGATTCTGAGGACAGTTTTCAGGGAAAATTAAGAAAGTGATTTGTAAAACCTTTCAGGTGCCTTTGAAAACCCAGTTGCAATGATCCATTTATATTCCTATTTAATTTAGAAACAGTCCATTACATCTACTTGATTTTCAGAATTCTCATTGTAAGTATTGTTTGTTCAACAAACAATATTTGTTTGTTCAAACCCTGTATTAAATAAATGTCATACTGTATACTGTCACACATAAAGCCATATAAATTTCAAGCCATATACATGGTTTGAAGTTTGTGGCTTGGTTCACTGCAGCTAGCTAGGCTAATTACAGAAGCTTTTAATTTTTGTGGGTTTTTTACTTTTGTTCATGTCAGAAATATACATGAACAAGGTAACACACTAGTAAGCTATAGATAAAATAAAAAATTAAATAAAATGTTTCATACCTTTAAGTTCAACAAATCTGGGCTTCAAGGTGGGGTGTGTTGCAAGTCTTGCCATGGCTCGCTCAGCTGCAGTACAGTTTGGCTGCACAGAAAAAATTCAAAGGCACAAAGTCAACAGAACAGGCAACTTACACAGGAATGTGTCAGTTATGCTACAATGCATATTAATGTGATTCTCACTAGGAACTGAACAAGAGGAAAGCTTAGGACACTAACTATTTTATTTTTCACATTCTAAATGCATTAAGATCTGCCTGCCTGAACATTGACAGAAACATAGCAGATGCACAACATGTGATATTTCTCAGGTACTGAACAAGGATAACATGATTTATGTTTTCTTTAAAGCATAACAAACACACTGTTCACTGATTTTACATTTACTATTTCATATAAGAGCAAAGAAAATTCATGAACTCTCTGAGTAAAGAACATCATACTGGTAGAAGACATTCTGCTTGAGGGAATGCAACAGCTTGCAAGAACTACAGTATTGATCCCACAAAAGTTGGCAAAATTATGTATCAGATACTGAAGGAATACATGCAAACCATTGAAAGGCAAGGTCTAACTTGACCATAAAGACAAATAACCTTAAATTTGACGTGGTAGAATACTGGAATGCTGCAAACTGATTCAAAGAAATATGATCTTCTTGCTTCAATTAAAAAAAAAAAAAAAAAAAGAGAGAGAGAAAATATGGATTTGCTTCTATTCTGACTTCATCTTTTTGATACTGGAAATCACAGGTATGACACATTGTAAAAGCTCTCATTTTCAGGTTCTTGTCATCACTCTGCTTGAAAAACAAAATGAATGGTATCTAAGACTTTTCCAAAGACAGCTCTGTCTTCTGTTCTGTTTTTTTTTCCTGTGTGATTGTTTGTTTCCTTTTTTCTTATCTTCTTTTTTGAAAGGAGGAAAAGTAGGTCCAACAGATTTGTAAAACACACCTTTATCACGAAGATTTCTTAAAGCCTGCAGTGGAATTCTCTGGGAGACAATGGAACAGACATACAAAAGACATACATTTCTCTCTTCCTCCCAGTGGTACTGCAATGGATGCATATTCAAATTGTTTCTGTGATTTCAGCTTTGTGCTATGGAAATATCATAGGAGAAGCCACCAGAATCAACAGAGGATGACATTCATAAAGAACCAGACAAGTGCCCTGTGACCCAACCTGAGCTGATTTTGGTACCATCAACTCAGGAGAGCATGCTGCCTCTCCTGTCCTAAGCAATCACCACAGGGGATGGAGCCCAAGCCAGAGGTGTTACCTGGTAGATAACAAGGAGTAGAAGTGGTACTGGCTCTATCCTGGGATGGAGTTAACAGGCTTCACAGTAGACAAGATGGTGCTATGTTCTGGATTTGTGACTAAAACATTTTAGAGTTAGTTACTGCTGGGCAGTGCTTGCACAGCATCAAGGCCTTCTCTGTTTCTTGCTCTGCCCCTACCATAGGCAAGGAACACCTCTGGTACAGCTGATCCATATGAACCAAAAAGATATCAAGTCCTTTTCAAGTCATGCTTAGGAATAAAAGCTTGAGGTAACAGAAAGGTATGGGGAGATGTTTGTGGTTATGACATTTATCTTCCCAAGTAATCATTATGTGAAGTGAAGCACTGCTCCCTGGGATGTGGTGAATAAATTCCTTCTTCTCCTTTTCTTGCACATACAGCTTTAATTTCCTCCTTGAACTGTCTTTATCTTAAGACAGAAGTTTTTCTGACTTCTGCTCTTGGGATGCTCTCCCCATCCCACAGGGGTAGCTGCTGGCTGGGGTCAAACCACCACAACACACGTGATACCCAATACATCAGCAATTCACACTTAAAGCAGCTGATGTGATCCACGTAAGACTGCTCAGTGGTGAATGTTAGTTGTTTGCATGCCCATCTTCTTCCAGCAGAACCATGTGACTATAAACAGTTACATATCCATTGCATAAGGACAGATGGGACACCTCCCACCAACTGCTAGTGCAGGAGAGTCACTCTCAGTGCTTTACTCTGAAGGAAACAGAGCAAAAGAAGGCACTACAAATATACCAGAGTCAGTACTTCTAAATGCAGAAACATTTAACTGGTTTGCCAGCCATAAATCTTCTTCCTCAACCAGTGGAAAGCAAATCCCACTTTGTAATTCTTTTGCCATAGTTTTAGAGCTTATAAAATATACTCTGTGGTCAGCCATATTTGAAGTGTAGAGCATATGGGAATTCCAGTACTTTCCCCTCAAATCTCTGCTACTACTACATTATTTCTACAAGTCAAGAAGAACTGGAAAAATGCTCTCTCTGAAGACCGTCTATAGAACTATGAACACTGGCCAGAGGGGACAGGTCAAAAGATGGGTCCATTTCCAAGGGCCATAGACTGGCTTATTTCCAGGCTAGTTTAGCTCTAAGAACTTGAAATCTGAATTTTGATCCCCATGTGACAATGCTGCATGCTGCCACCAGATTCTTGGGACAGAAAGCTCACATTTCTTAAGATCATATGCTATTTTCTTTGGAGATTTTCCTATAGCTGGAAAATCTATTTCTGAACTTAATTAATACACTTTTTCCCTCAGCTACTTCCTGTGGGTTTTGAAAGAATATACCATGACATTCAGAAAGCAGCAGCAGCAGCTTCTGTGCAACATCTGGTGTCTTTTAAATCAAGTATTTATAGAAAGGCTTTAAGCATATATAGGCCAATCCATATGGAATAACCACATTTTTTTCCTTAGAGCAAAATACTTCACAAACAATACTCACACTGATAGCCACCAGCTAACAAACACACAATATGATATTCACATTCTCTCAAATTCCTCATTTTTCTGTGGATGGGTTTTTTGGTTTTGCTTTGGTTTGGGTTTTTTTTTGGCACAGCCCATGCTCAATTTATTCTCCCTCAAGTATTTTCCAGTATATAAAACATTTTAGAAATACAGACAATACAGGAAAAAAAACTTAACAAAGAAATGCCAACTGTCAAAGAAATGCCAACTGTCTTTACAATCAAGAACACTTTCCCCACTCCTTCCCATCCCTTGGGATGTTTAATTAGATACTAAAGTTGTACACCTTTATTCTGACATATTCCTGCTACTTCCTGTATTATTTTGCACTACTTATTTTTTATGCAAGAATGTGCTAGTACTTTCTACTGGAACATTCTTCCTCCTTCAGTGTGCAACTGAGGCACTGGAAAGTGAACAAAGCAACAGTGAGCAGTGTATAGTCACACTTTGCAGTAAGAAATTTTAAGTTACTGTGCTGGTTGAGGCTGGGGTAAAGGTAATTTTCTTCACAGAGCCTGGTATGGGGCTGTGTTTTGGATTTGTGCTGAACACAGGGTTGATAACACAGAGATGTTATTGCTCAGTAGGGCTCATACAGAGCCAAGGCCTTTTGTGCTGTTAGTGCTGCCACGCTGGTGAGGAAGCTGGGGGGTGCATGAGAGGTTGGGAGGGGACACAGCTGGGACAGGTGACCCCAACGGACCAAAGGGATTTCCAGACCATGTGACATCATGCTCAGTACATGAACTGGGGGGTAAAAGGAGGAATGGGGGGGACATTTTGAGTGATGGTGTTTGTTTTTCCAAGTCACTGATAGGGCCCTGCTCTCCTGGAGATGGCTGAACACTTGCCTGTCACAAGAAGCACTGCATCCATTCCTTGTTTTGCTTTGCTATTGTGCACAGCTTTTGCTTTCTCTATTAAACTGTCTTTATCTCAGTCCGTGAGTTTTCTAGCTTTTATCCTTCCAATTCTCTCCCTGATCCTGCTGGTGCAGGAGTGAGTGAGCAGCTTCCTGGCACTTGCTGCTGGCTACAGTTAAACCACCTGAAGACAGTCTCCTCTTAATTTCTATCTTGGTAAATAATGCATTATTTCCATAAATAATATAAAAAAACATCTATTATCAAAAACACATGTAAGCCCCATAAGAGAGACAAACTTGGCAAATAGTGGCAATGACTGTGAAGAGAACAGATGTTACAAACTTGCAAAGATAAAAGCAGATTCACAATGTAGATGTGCTGGAACAGGTCAGAAGTTTGGAATAACTCTGAGAGCTAGCACCACAGGGTAAAAAAAAAGGAGCAGTGTGATGTAAACATCAGGCAGAAGCTGTGTGGGTAGAACCTGCTTCATACAATGCAGGTAATAAAGTGAGAATAAGCAACTGAGTGTCTCAAGGTAGATGGGATTGCAGGAACTGAATGGTATGCCCTGGTAGTAAGCCTGACACAGTAGAGCTTCAGGATGAATTAAAGGGCAGAAACCTGTGATTAATCTGAGAACATGAAATGTAGACTTTTGGCCATTGCTTTATTCTGAATAATATTTCTGTTCCAAAACTACCTTTGTCTGTACCCTCTCTGCTGTAGTTATAATCAATAATAGCAAAGAGGTCTTACTCTGTTCTTCGAGTGACTTTTGCACAAAAGGGAACTGCCTCATTACAGATCTCATCAGAAACAAGACTGTTATTAGAAGCATATACTACTATAAGGACAACAACTAGATTCACCAGGGTGAGGGTGCTGGTAATGCTTTGTGGCTCTGCATCAGTCATTAGTCAGTTATTTAAAACAATGACATTCAAATGGAGACAGTAAGAAACCCCACTGGGAAGTAAGCAGTACATGGAAAAAACATGATACAGAAACCAACCTTGGAGAATGTCATACGAGTTTCTAAACTATCCAGAAGAGCAGTTTAATTTCAAATGTTAACAACACCCTGAATTTAAGAAGAAGGAAGAAAAAAGGGTCAATACTAACTAGAGTAAGCATAAAAAAGGTAACACCCAATTCTGGGCCAAAGAAGATGTCATTGCAATACCCTTTATTAGCAGCTTGGGAGTAGACCTCTCTATTAAAAAAGGCAAAAACCAAACAAACAACTAGAAAACCTGTTAATCCACACACATTCTTTACAAAACTCTAACTAGTTACAGCTGTCCTTTATAACAGCAGATGTGATTAACGTTAAATCACAGGGTGGTTGAAGGTGTCAAATCATGGCTGCCACCCAAGTCTATACCATGACTTCATACTATTTTGGAACAAGACTTTAAAGAAGTTACTTTCTGACTGTGAAAACTCAGCTAGTTCTCCCTCTTGCTTCATGTCTGTAAAGCATACAGCATGTGATTTGTGGCATGGTGATCAGACATGATCAGACATGGTGAAGATTTTGGTATGGGAAGCAACTGGTTAATGGTATCACTCACAGCATTGCTGTCTCAGCTCCAGACAGAAGGAGGTTGGTAGTTGACTGTGTCTCACATTAATGATGACAAATGATGACAAATTATTTACTTGTCATCTGCCAAAACCTCTCATCTTTATAATAATCTACTACTTTGTTTTCACTCAAGCTTTAACTATTTTCAACATAACACCAAAATGATCATACAGGTGTTATAAAAGTAGCAGTTATAAAAGCTTAATAGAATGACACGTGAGAAGATCTGAAAGAAATAAATTCTTTATGGATCTCAGGAAGTTGTCCGAATTTCAGCAGATTTTTTTTTTAATTGGAAAATATACAGTTTTTAAAATAGGCTGATGAAAAATTTCCATTTGAAGATAAAAAATGTCTTAACAGATCTAAAACCTTTGCAAAATCTCATCAAGACAATGTTCTGTGATAGAACTATGGAATTAAAACTGAGCAACTTCTTACAAAATATGAAGATACACAAGAAAACTTGTTTATTATTCTTTTCAATACTTGACACAGTTTATATTATTTTGCATTGTTTTCTTTTATCATGGTAATTCAACCATGGAAGTATTTGGATATTTACTTTATCAGCCTTGGCTGGATGCCAGGTGCCCAGTGAAGCTGTTTTTATCACTCCCCTCCTCAGCAGAACAAGGGAGAGAAAATACAATGAAACATTTATGGGTCAAAATATGGACGGAGAGAGATCATTAACCAAGTACACAATGGGCAAAACAGACTCAGCTTGGGGAAGCAGTAATTCATTGCCAATCAAATAAGAAAAGGGTAATGAGATCTAAAAACTAAATCTTAAAACACCTTTCCTCCACTCCTCTCTTCTTCCCAGGCTCAATTTCACTTGCCATTTTCTCTGCCTCCTCCACCTCAGTGGCACAGGGAGATAGGGAGTGGGGGGCCTTGGGTCAGTTCACACATGGTCTCTGCTGCTCCCTTCTCAGCTCGTGCCTGAAGCATCTCCTTCCCTTCTTCATGGCTCTTTCTCCCACATATTCTCATTTCTCTCTTGCCTGGTTGCAATTGCTCCTGTGCATTCCCCCCCATTCCTTTTTAAATCTGTTATCCCAGAGATGCTGTCACCATCGCTGAAGGGCTCAGCCTTGGCCAGTGGTAGGTCCATCCTGGAGCTGGATGGCACTGGCTCCATTAGACACAGGGCAAGCTTCTGGCCCCTTCTCACAGAAGCCACCCCTACAGCCAACCCATTTACCAAAATCTTGCCATGCAAACCCAGCACAAAACATTATGAAGAATATTATGAAACTGAAGACACAGGGTACCTGGCAATATGCACAATCTTTTTGCTCATATGTAAAACTGCACACAGTAGAAGGCAGAAGCCTGGAAAATCTATCTGAGCTTGGGCTACCAGCAGCAGCACTGACTCAACTCATCACTGTCTACCACAGACTCTTGAATCCAGCACCAGGGAACAGCATGAGATTCTTCTAAATACCATCAAGGTACTTGCACTGCTTTAATTTTATCTGAATGTCTGGACCAAAGCTACCCTTTTCCCAATAGATTTGTTCACTTAGATTCACGTTCCTTTCCACATTAAGTTTGTCTTGTCTTATTTTTTGGATTGTCTCTTATCAAAAAGAAGTCTGATGTATAAACATGCTTCTATCATTCCTCCTCTTCTTTTAAAGTAAGAGTTCCAAATAGGTCATAGATTTAAACAAAAATAGATTATTTGCTGTTCTTTACTATGTACATGATAAAAAGTACCTACTATCTAAGCATTTTAAGATGTTCACGACAGGATCTTTAAAAAGCCTAGCACTCTGCAAACATTAGATGACCATATTTAATATGAGTATAAAGAGTCAATAGAGCTTCTTTGGACTAACCTGTCACAATTAATTTAGCCAGGCAAAGAAGTGTGAAGTAAATGCTTATTCTTCAGATTCAGAAATGGTCAAAGAAAAGTGGAGTCTTTCATCCCAAACTATCAGTGATCTACAGCAGAGCTTGGCATAAACCCCAGACCTGCCCAAGTACAAATGATGTACTTAATCTTCTACACTTCTTTCCTTTTTCTCTTAATGCAAAAAACTAATTTGTATGATTGTTTCAATAAAGAAAAGTCAGAACAAAAAAGTCAAGATTAAAGTAGGCATGGATTCTTGATTATTTCCTTATGGAGAATAGGGTCAACTCTAGGTATAAGTGGAAACAGCACGATTGTGAGAAAGTTCAAATGCTTCTAACTCATCTTCATTTCTTCCAAAGCTAGTAAGGCTATGTGTCTATAATCATCTCAATTTGGCATACCACACAAATAATGCACACATTAAAAAAACAAACAACTTCTTACGGTTACGAAAGTGGACATAAAGTGCGCTCTTTGACAACTCCTCCCCGAGTTGTGATGGTCGAATTCATATGAATACTGAAACCACTGCTGGCCTTTAAGAAAATCTAGGAGAATGCTGAACATTATTTTATGCTATGGAAAACTGTGGACAAATACCAAGTGGAAAACAGGTGTGAACGGAGTGGTCCCTAAGTTAGAGTCTAAAAAAATTAAAGAATTTAAATTGTACATTCAGGACAATTGACCAGGATAAAATACATGTAGTTCTGACTTATACAAATGTAAAATCAAACACATAAAGTATAGCAGTATAAAGTCTACATGTTTTTGATATTTTTTTAAATATATAGCTTTCTATAAAATACATGCCTTTCATGTATTTTTGAACCATTGAACCATTTGGGCACAGTATTGCTATAAAATATATGCACCTTGCCAAACTACATAAACAATTTTGGGGGAGAGCAAAGATGGCACTAAAAAAAACCCTCTGAAACCTCACATAAAAAAACCAAGCAAACATTCCATCCCAAAAAGGCAAGAGACAATCATATTGAGAAATTAAACTGTAAAGCAAAGTAAGATGAAATAGAAACCCTGAAAGAAAATATGTACTTCAGGGGGAATAGAAACAAAATACGTCTTGGATAATAAGCAATAGCTGTAAGAAACAGAAAGTTCTTTGCCACAAAATTAATATAGTCTTAAAAGAAGAAAATGAAATTTGGAGAAAACATCATAAACAAATTAGTTGGACAGCAACTATATATCAGAGCTGAAAACCACAACTGACTTTTACAAAACAGTAAAGTTGAGATCATTTCTTGTAACTGGCCATACTGAATGAGGGTCTAAAAAATTAAAAAAGGCAGTTGTTTATTAACTCTGAATAGAGAGTTAAGCTAGGTAACATAAAAATTAAATATAAAAGAATTTTTTTAGAATATTAAAAAATATCTTTTTTTAATATTCTAAAAATATTAATTAATGATTATTTATACTTATTTGTTAAAGAAAAGAGAGCAGAAACACAAAGGAGACTAACAATACTCAGGCAGTGCTGTAAAACAAGCAAAAAACAGAATCCTTTGACTTCACTTTAACCTGAACACTTCTGAACTCCCATGAGTCAGCTATGCACCATGGCTCATCCAAAAATTGAGTGGAGCTCATGCTAGCAACTAAATTGGTGATACAGGGATGAGCTCTGTATTATTAAAACTATTATAATGAACCAAAAAGTTAAAAATATTCCATCTTGGATGAACCAAAGAAGTTTCAGAACTAAGATATAAACTCTCCCTATGACATCAATATGCTGACAAAACTCTGTACCAAACTATCACGGATGCAATATTGAGATATTCTTACAATATTTCACTTTAAAACAGATGCTCAAACCTCAAACTATAACTATTCAGATGCAGCCTGATACTGCACCAAAAGTATAAGGACATATGAACTTAAATTTATAGCAGAGAAAGTAGAGGTAATTGAACTCTTCAAATTTAAAACAGATGTAATGCTTTAAAACTAGCTAACATTTCAAAAACAAGTGCCACTTTAATCGGGTATATTTCAGATAATTTATAACATAAAGGAAAAAAAAATTATCCCTGTGGACAAACCTTGTCTTGCTCAGACCTTTACATTTGCAAGCATTACCACCAGGGAACACACCTATATATGTTAAGTATTGTCAAGTTACTTTCTTCAGATAAAACTCTCAGGAGAGACTTACTTCTGTTCAAAGCACTGTTGAAGGAACTAAGAGAGCGGGAACTGGAGGCACACAAAAAGACTTAAAAGACTCCACAAGCACTGCACACACTAACCAGGGTTAGGCCATGTTATAATATGCTACTCAAGACAGCATTTCTTGGCATACCACATTACAATTTGCGTGCATGATTGAAAACAGATTTTTTTAAAAAATATATGTCTTTCAGACTTCTTCTGAAAAAGACAATGGAAATACAAGTTCAGTTCACTGAAAAACTATTAAAACATCAGAGATAAACATGCCAGTTCTCTGGCACCAAAATGTAGATTTTCCATAGTGAAGTCTATTGACTTAAAGCATTCGAGACCAACTCCAAAGATAAACACACATCAGATACACATGTAATCCCTGGTATTACCTGAGCACATCAGCAGAGAATGGGTGTAAAATGGGTGTAAAATGCAATCCTGGGTGTTCACATTTTATGGTATTTCATTATATGGCACACAGAACCTTTATGCTTAGAGGCTCTCAGGCATTTTCTAGGCTATTACATTATTATTACTTAACTCTGGCATGCTGTTTTCCTAGTGCAACCACTGAACCACTCCAATCATTTGGCAGTTATTTGAATTCCAAGCCCAAGAAAAACCAGATCATCACCACTAGAAATTTATTGCTGTTATATTTCCATTAAGTCACTAGTTACCTCCAGTTTCCAATACTTTGTCTTACCTACCAATATTGCCAGAGAGGTGCAATGTGCTGTAAACTTATGCTATTATTTTACCAAGTTAAAACCTTTTCACATGGATGGTCTTAGCAGCTTTATTCATTGGCATCCCAATACATGAGATTTTTTTTTAAACAGAATTCCAGTAATTCAGGAACATCTTCTACAGTTTCAGGCAACAGTGGCTCTAGAACTTTTCTTCTAGTTTTCCAGTGTTAACGAGAGATTGATGGGCTTCCTAATGAACCGAAAGAGCCTGCTTAATTCCATAATTTTTATTTTACTTTTTATATTTTTATAAGTATCAATTTCTTAGTACTTAGTTGGGCACTTTAAAAACGTACCTGGATAGGAGAGGTAGGAAGAAATCAGAATAATGTACTTTATTTTTACATTATATATATAAGGAAAAACTGATAGAGTTTCATTTGTAAAAATAAAAGGAGCATAACACACCAGCAGCTGGTTTTCATTTTCAGAAATATCAGGAACGTCAGATTTTTTTTCTAATTTTGCAATGCAATTCTGAGTCACACTACAAAGCAAATATACAGAAAGAGTTTTTCCAGTTAATAATGCACAAGGAACTGTTAGTCTTTAACATAAGTAATCACACTTGTTTATACAACATTAAATACATCTTAACTCTTAAAATTCTCTAAGCAAGCAACCACAATAATGTTTAAATTTATGTAAATTCTACCTTATGTTGTCTCCTTGCACTTTTCTTCTAAGTAGGAGTGCATTCACTTGGCACACTATCATGGAGTCCCAACTCTATCGTGATTCTCAAAGCAAGATCAAGACATAATAAACTATGGCCATTTTCCCCTCCAGGGTTCACTGATTTCTCACATTAACACAGAAAAAAGCCTTCCTGCTGGAAGTTAAATCTCTTAAAACCAGCTACAGGAAGCTTGGTTGAAATTGCTCAATGAGTATCAATTCTCAGAGGATTTACAGATAGATGACAAGACAGAGGAAACATTTTGCTTTGTCATTTGGTTGCACAAATCCATCTCCCTGCCCATTCATGTGGATCAACTTTACAAACTGATTACTTTCCCTATGGATATGTATATTTCACGTAAAAGATACAATTTAAAGATTCTGTCTTTAGTATTCAAAAGAATTAAGAATAACTGAAAACACTGACTCTTATTATCTGTCCTAATTTTGTAGCTTCTCTAGTCTTATTAAAACATTTTCTGTTCACCATTACCATTCTCACTGGGGCCTGTAGCACATAACTAGTATCAAACTTTTGTTACAGTTGGAATTTCCATTCAAAACACTTCTGAGTGCTTTTTTTTTCTGGTAATACCTTTGAGCTGTTAAACTACAGTGCTTCACAGAAAAGTACCACTCTCAAGCGTGTACATCACACCCCATTATCCCTGTAAAGATGGTAAATTGCAGTAAGTATCTTGAAGACATTGTGGAAGGAGGCCATCCACAATGGCTATATTACCTGCGATGATGACCCGTGTCAGGAATTCTAGTTCCCTACCATTATTGTTTTCAGTGCAAAGGTTAATATTGAAGCATTCATAATTTACACTCTTTCCCTGTACCTTAGTATTGGAGGTGTCAATCAACTGTCACTTTAGCCAGTCTGATTTATCTTCAGTCTGATTTATCTTCATTACTTGTTGGATCAAGTTGTTCTGTCCTTGGCCTTTCAGACATCCTGAAGAGTAGCCATATACTCTCTGTGTGTCACATCTCTGTTAGTTTGATGCTCCTTCATGCATATAACCTTCCTTGTGCTTTTAAATATTCCTTTAAGTTCTTTAAAATTTTCAGTGCTGAGAGCCCCATGCAATACTGATTATGCTGCAGGTCATCCTTCCAGCTTTTCCCGGCCCCAAACATACTACAAATATCTAGGTGTCTCATTTTTATACCACACACTTATCTAGGCACTGATATTCTTCTTCATAGGCATTGTACACGAGTCTGGACAATATTCTGGAGAAGGAGAAAGTGGCCATCGGTAACCTGGCTTCCTTTATTAAAAAAAAAAAACAAAACCCTAAACCCCACCAAAACAAGAAAAGCGAAACCAAACCAAAAGGTTGCCAAATTAACCACAATACTCTGAGAACCTCTTTTTATGCCACTTTTCCCATATTTTCTTCAAGAAAAGCATAGAAACAAGACTACTTCTAACATTCTCCTTTATTATTCCCGTGACAGCTCATATTCAGATAGGTACTGGTTCCACATCACTCAAATACCCATTTAAAATAGGAATGAAAGTTGTGAGTTGCTTGTGTTTTGTGAGTGCTGTAACATAAAGCTTTCTGTGACTGAAGAAGTACAGCCATTAAGTGCAGCATCATGCATCACACCACTGCCACAGGCGTATCTGACTCTAACAGCACTGCTCTTCCCACCCCGCTTTTCATCCATTATACCCTCACAAGCACATTCATTTTGTTTTAATTACCTGGGGATCCAAGCCAAGTCTCACTCACAAAAATGTGAACCAGCTTCCTCTGAGCTTTACTAACTAAGATATGCTTGCCCACTTTCTAATCTGGCACATCAAGTAAGTGAAATGAGCACACTCAAATCAAAGGCAATCACACCACTCCTGAGTCTGAGTCTTGTCTAGGGACAAGACTGTACTTTAGCAAACTTGAACTGTTCAGCCTGGCAACAAAATTAAGGAATACAGCCTCATGGAATGCAAATGAGTGGTAGAAAGATTCTTGGACTAGCAATTTAAAATCTGAAAGGAGACAGCCCTTTTGTGTCCGAGATAAACAGTATCTCTGTGAAACACTGCCAAAGTTACTAGCAGTTTATTTCGATACTAAACTTAAAAGAAGACTCCTTCCAGAATGAACAAAATCAAAGCTGTGGTTAAACTGAGCTCATTGCAATTGCTACTCTGATGTTGAAGACCATGCTAGCTTTGGTCTAGCCTACCTCCTTGCTCTAAAACGGTGGCAATACAGTCGAGTGTATGGCAGCCTAGTTTGAATGTGAAGGGGAACTGGAGAAGATGGATAAGGTGAGAGTAACATGGACAGAACCCAGTACAACTCTGTACTCTCCCACTGGAAGCCTGGGGAGGGATTGATACTGGCTAGGCTAGCAGACATATGGACTTTTGCAAAGCAAAGTAGGTAGGAAGAAGACTGGAGAGAGATTTGTCAAAATTTGGCAGACTTCATTTATACTGACATAAAATTTCAGCTGCAGCCACAGTAATGGATTCTAGGCTCTAAAATATACCCTGGTATGTATAAAGGCCATGCTAAACAGCTTGGAGTTCAAGTGATCAAATTTGGAAGATGAGGAACTTTCAGGAAAAGAAAACAAAGAACTATCAGTTACACACAGAAAGTTATTTACACCTGAATGTGATATTCATCAATGAATGCAAAATTCTTCACTTCATCATTGGTCTTCGGAAGACCACAGACATCCCTGTTTAACACTAACATCTGGTGTTTGACATGGAAAATTCTCAGGAAACTGTGGCTTCATACATTTAGTGTAACTTCCATTTAAACTGAGTAAAAATACTTAGGACAAAAAGAATTAAACTCTGCAACACTGATGCCCAGCACAAATTATTTTAGTCTGTGATGCAGGAAACTGTAATATTAAATTAATGCAACGTATTTCCAGAAAGTATAACATGTTGACAGATGCATCTATTACAGAGAGAAAAGTCTATCAGGCATCTAATATGCAAATTAATATCTACTGTTTCATACTGAAAGAAGATGGGAAGGTAACATTTTAACATGTGGGAAAATAAATTGACTATTATTATTTTACTGTTTTCAGCATAACCACGTTGTTGGAGAATAGAAACATCCATGTACCTAGTAAGCCAATACACTCCTTCTGGAGCAAAAGGAAATAAGGTAACAATGTTTCCAATACTTAATACTCATAGAGAAGGGGGCAAGGGTGAGATGGAGATTATCTATGAAATCCAGGTACGCTATTAAATCATCAGTGTGTAACAATCAAAATTTAGATAAAAAGGAAAATCAAGTTTTTAATGGGTTCCCCAAAACCCCCAGCCATTTGCCCCCACATAGCCAAAATCAAAACACAAAATTGCAAGGTATTAATAATAAGCATATTATACAATGCTTATGGACTATCACATCAGTATTACAAAGATAATTGATTCATACAATAGTTTTGTCCCTCTAGTTTATGTACTGCAAACAGAATATTTCCATAAGCAATGTTAAAAATCCATGTACATAAGAATCTACTATTAAAGGCACTAACAACAGAAACAGAAGTTTTACATCAATAATAACATCTAGCCTAATTTGTATGTTTGTGTCGTGAGTAGAATTCTTCAGGAGGGCTGGGATAGGAGAAGGGAGTAGGTTGTGGAAAAATCCTCCAAATCCCAAATGAAAGACAGCAACTTTTCTGTGTCTGATCCAAAGCCTGTGAAGCTAACAGCAAGTCTCCAATTAAAATGTAGAAGACCCTTTTTTAGGGGCCCTTTTTATGATTTAGTACATTTCCTCAGATTAAATCTACAGTACATGCAGAGGGGTTTGTTTAGATATTTTCCACTATGAAGTACATTTTTAAAATAAATGAAGGCAAAGATTACAAACATACATTAAGGATTATCAGATGAAAGAGAAACCTTTATATTTTTCAAAATTACAAAATACAGATATGACTGTTCTTCTATAGATGCAGATGTGTTTAATCAAAAATTCTACTTGATTCAGAAATTACATCTTTCTTTTCCTGCCACAAAGTTCAAAAGTACTAGGAGTATAGTTTAAAATTTCCTTAATAAATAAGTGTATTTAGTAGAACAATGTCTTGTGTATTTCTTCAGCAAGAATGATGTCTTGTATCCATCTAGTGAGTTATTCTGGGACACCTGCTACTCCAATTAATTACTCACTGTTAATCAAAGTCTCAAAGCTAGCAGCCTTTCATAAACTGCCTTTCACATACTGTTGGTGTGAAAAAACGTTTTCAATATAAATCTAAAAAGAACAACACTAGCATTGTGACTACTCCACCCTTGCTCTTTTTTTTTTTTTACTTACGACAGAGAGGCTGTGAATTGATAGACTAATCTCAGGTCATAACCTGTGTAATTTAAACATGACATGAATCTGACAAATGCTATTTTGATAATGTGATTGGAACACACTTTTGAAAGATATAAAGTTAATACATATTTAGCCCTATAACTTCGTCATTCTTCTTCCCATCTGTCCTGGGAAGAAACACCTTCCTACCTCTTTCTCGTGTCCTTTTTGCCCAAGGACTTCCTTAGCCTTGCACCAGATATCAAGTGAACTCAAGGAGAAGTTTGGGAGATGAAACAGAAATATTCTTCTCACATGTGAATAAGTCAAAGTCCTGTTTGATAAATCACAGAAAACCCTTTTATATTACTGTTAGTATTTTGGTTGGTTCCCCCATCCCAAGTTAATTTAAGCCATAAAGGTAAAGTGCCACAGATACTAAATTCACTCACCCCAGAACTTCTAAGTGTAATATATCTTTGGGCATCTGTTAAAAATATCTGCACCAGAAGCCACACAGCACTAATATCAACCCTCCAAAATCATGTTAAGCTGAGTTGTCCTCATCAGGCAGCTTAGATTTTAAATGACCAAACTCATACTGTGTACCCAGTTTCTCAGTTAAATCCTGGCATGTCTCCCTATGGCTTTTCATGAGCTGCCTGAGATCCTATTTCTAAAGCCTTTGAATTCCTTTTAAATTCCAAACAAGACAAAGTTGGTTCCTGTACATGAAGCAATCCAAAACAAGCTTGCCAGACCTTAAATTATGGAGAGAAAAAA
>VZRH01002840.1:250350-281125 GCA_013397555.1 Urocynchramus pylzowi | reverse complement strand
AAAAAAAAAAAAAAAAAAAAAAGGGTTTTAAAAGCTACTAATGACTTAAATTTCTGGCCTACAAAATTTTTTTAAACATATTTAGAAACTGTGGCAAGCTTTTCAGTAATCTTAAGATTCAGAGGAATGTGGCCCTAAAAAGCTCTGAGAATCATAATGTACTCAAAATTTGCTGTGTAGAATCCTCTTTGCAGACAAGCATCTGCATGATTCAAACACAAAAGGATTTGAGCAATGGAAATACAAGACTTAACAGAAAAAGGTGGCATTCTTCTCAACAACCACATATTAAAGATCAGTGTAAAAGAAGGGAATACTATACTCCTAAGGTTATGTGAAGATTGTTTCTGGAAGCAAAAAATATAGGTGGTATTTATCATCTGTGACTACTTGCTCTTCAAGTCAGGAGCACGTGCTCAATCCAATCTCTGATAATAATGTATATTGGTACTCTATTCTTCACGCAAAGTAAAATACAATAGTTAATTTCTGTTTCAACCCTGCTCCCCAAATCAGACAGTTGCTGAATTTTGAAACACGTAGTTTATTCTTTAGAAAAAAATAAGAAGTATTTTGACTTAAGGCAAAATGACATATCACTGCTTGTAAGCACAGTTCCATTATGCTGGAATTCTGTCATTCTCAAGTGTTTAAAACACAGGGATTTCTTCCTTATGTGCTATACACCAAAGACTTACTGGAAGAAAAGCTAAATGAGATGCTACAGTAAGTTAGTCAACATCTGTTAGCAAAGGTAACAAAACCAACTGTGGTTGTGATGATGAGGTCTGCAGGTGGACCGATGTCCTCTTTTCCTGAGGAAATCACCCAGATTACAAACATAATTTTGTAATACTGGAAAAACATTAATTCATACCAACTTATTTATCATCTTATTAATTCATATTAACTTATTTATCCTGCCTATCTTCACCTATCTGTATTACCCTAAATCTCGGCTAGCAAGAAGTTGAAGATAACAGTCAAGACTTTGCCAGTGCGCAGTTCAGTTTTCTGTTTGTAATGAACAGCTTTATTAGGATTAGCTTCCAATTTATAACTTCAGTGTTCTGGAGCACAGCACTGGTGAATCAAGCTTCCCATACACTGCAGGAATATATGCTGTGTGCAACAGTTCAAAATGCCATCACAGCTGCAAATGTGAGTTTAAAATATGAGCTCTATGACATGTTCTTCTAATTTTACTAATGTCAAATATATTTGTGGCAGACAATGCACAACTTGGTATAAAAAGTGCACAAGGACTAGGAGAAAACCTATAAAATACAGGTTCTGCTCTTCAACAGCTGTAAACAGAACCAACAATATAAAGCCTAGTCAAAGTTGCATGGTAACATTTCTTACAATTTTTACAATAGGATTTATCACCTGTTGGTAACAATGGTGCCAGCTGCAGCAATATTCAAATAGATTAAAAATACTTCAGCAGACATGCACAAAGAATTGTTCACCAGCTGCTTCTTGTAACACTTTTATAAAAAGTCTTGTATCATGGGGCTGGTGACTCTTGCCAACACCCCCTGCAACTAGAAAAATCTGATCTGCTTATTATCAATACAGCCATATTGAAATCTAAATCATAGGAACTCCCAGTAAATTGCCCCCTGCTAAACACTTAGCACAATTTTATTGTACTTGATGGAAATATATGCAAACTCATTTTAAACAGAAAAGTATGCTTAACTTATTCTGAAAAAGGTTGGGAAACAGTAACGGAACATAAAAGCTCAGTGAGAAGAAGCAATTAATAAAGTATCTTGACTACATGACCACTATGCAAAACTAATATTCAGCATTCCACAGTGAATTAAAAGCAGATTGCCTTTTGTCAATGAAAACAAACCTATTCTGAAAATGAAAACAGCCACAGGATGTTTTCCTTCAAATATTTTGCAACTCAAGTTAATGAAAAGGTAAACAGTGTGGTCTGTATTTCATGAGACTAAAGAATATTCTTAGGATAGAAAATCAAAAATCTTTTTATTGTATGTTTAATAACTAACTGTGGGAAAATAAGAAGTAAAATACTGGAGAATTAACTTCTGTTTAAGCACAGAAGAGACGCCTTCTTTAGTTGGGGATATGCTATGGCCAACCAAAAGCAACAAAAGAAGTCATGATACATATTGTACATATTCTTCTAGTTCAGTGAGGTTAAAACTATTTTGTGATTTAAAAAGGCATCAGCATCCATCCATCCATAAGCTTGATTTGAAATATAAATTCCATCCACTAAAATCTGTGGGATTAACAGACTTCCATTCCCCAGAAAAACAGGACCACCAGCAGAAAGTAACAGAAACTACAACAGATCAAAACCCTGAAACAACTCCATGCATTACATATTTTCAAGAATTAAAGTTAAATTAAAGCATATTTTAAGACTTTAAATAAATATGAGAAGTACACCATCAGTCATGACTATGAATATGTAAAATGGGGTGAAAGTAAGATGAATTAAATTCCTTCAACATTCTTTTCAATAAAACTGCTGCCTTAAAAAATAAAATTCCAACCATAAACCTACAAACTCCTTTAAAAATAGCATCAGTAATTTCATTTTGGTGCTCCTTCACTTTATGAAATCAGCATAAGCCTGATGAATTTGAAATCTTGGCAGAAGCATCTCCTATGGTTAAGTGACAAAATGTCACTGAATTTAACATCTCTCTTCAAGAACAAAATCCTTCTCCATGTGTGCTCACACATTCAAAATCTTTGTGTCTGACCCACTTCTAATATCACAGTAACCAGTTTCTGACTGTCTCATCTTCACACTGGAAAATCCTGGTCAAACAAATTTAAAAGAAGAATGCTTTTTTAGCTTCATGTCAGTGTATCTGTGACATTTTCCTTACTCTCTTCTATCACTTAGAGAAGGAAAAACAGTTAGGATGCTTCTACCCGAACACTTCTCCAGAAATACCAAATTCCTATGATATTTTCCTATTAACTTGATTTTGCTGACATAAAACATTGAAAAACTTGCTGCACACTATGCTAATAACTGAACTGCATCACACATTACTGTAATGTGCAACAGGAGAGTTGTATTACAGACTAATGATGCCATTACAGGAGTAAATGACTCAATTCTACATTAAAACTTACCCTTGTACAACAAACATTTCAAATTTTAGCCTTCCTCGATGGACCACTTACAGGAATTAAGGATAAAGTGAAAAAACCCATAAAACTTCATGCATTGACATTTTTAAACTCAGAATTGCTTTCCGGCATCAAAAATGTAAAATGCTCTTTGAAATGGGACTGCTCTCAACCTCAGCTGCTTATTTCAACAAGTGTCTTCGCGAGACTTCCGTGTCTTCATTTAATCTCTTACAGACATCACTAATTAGGCTGTAAATATTTGATACTGTACCATCAGCAGGCTTCAAGAGAAACATTACACTGAAACAAATGAGCCACGGGGGTGCTAGAATTCTACCTTTATTTCAAGCTAATGTTTGTCTTGTTTTGTTTACGCATGGAAACTTCTCTCTGCATTTAAAAGTATTGAGAACCTTTTTCCAACTGTTGCTGAAAGCTTACTTAGATTATTTATACTAATTGAAAATGAATTTATACTAATTGAATTTATATTATATCATGTATATATACTATATAAACAAAACAAATCTATTTATAATGACTAAGAAATCACTACTGTGCTTCCTGGTATTCTGTTCTAATCACTACAGATTAGCTCACCCGACTCATGACAATTCAGACTAGATAGCTATTAATTTTTCTGTAGGTATGTCCCAGTATATAAACCTCCTCAGAAAAGGAAGATCTACAATGAAGATTTAACACAACAAACAGAACACACTGTGTCAAATCCATGTACTTGCACCCACACATGCACCTTTGCACACTCAGAGAAGCAGGGGAAGGAAAACAAAAACCAGCAAGTCCTACCTTTTTGCAGACACTTTCAAAATTAACTTCTGTCCTAAGAGCAAGTCTGGTAACTTCATCTGGTTTTATTTCCTGTAAATGAAAGATAAGTTTATTCTTCTTATGATCAGACTATATGAAGTCTTTCTAAGGTTCACCTTCCTTATAAACATTCTAATCATGGCACCTCCCTAATCTCTTAAAGGAAGAAAACCAGTTCGTTATATGGCGAATTTTTTGGTGTGTATGTAAACAACAGATTTATAGTGACTGACCTTTTCAAAACACTACCTTATACCTAATCTGACTGAATATACTAGTGCTGAAGGCAAGAGGGATTTTTCAACAGCAAAGTATGCAGAATGGGTGGGTTTATTCGCAGAAATGTATCAATTGCCCATAGTGTTGTACTACAAACAGACTCTGGAAGGCCTTAAAATCCTGACTTATCTTCTGATGCAGTTATATCTTATCAATGTACATGAATATATAAGTTAAAGACAATGAAAATGAAGCTGAGATGAAAAAAATATACTATCTTTTTTCTAAAGAAACTGACTGAATATGCAGTTTGCATTCCTGGACTTAAGCATTTGCATTGGCAGCTGAAATACAGCTGGACAAGTGGATTTTGTTAAAAGCTGGATATTTTACGAAACATGCCCCCACGACAGATTTCTTGTTATTTTAAGACACATGCTTTATGTAGGTTGTATTACAAAATACTCTATTAACCTCGTCTAATGAATTAATTGAACATTATTTTCCTTCTAGGGCAGTGCAACAAAATGTCATGTTACATACCAGTTGTTTCCCAGACAGCCATTTTAAAAGCAGTTTAACTATTCTTATACCAGACCCAAATAATGTCCACACATTTTGAAAAGCTGAAATTCTGTACAAAGTAACTTAGTTATTCTGATAGCTTTCATGTTCAACAACTACATTGTATTTGTTAATTTCTTTCCTTCCCTGCTTAAGCATTCTTGAAACCTATTCTAATACCTTCATTTTAACTCCAGTTAAGTTCCATATTCTATTCCTTTTCTGTTGTAAATCTGGAGCAGTATGTACACTTCCCTAGACATAATTTCAGGAAGAACCAAGTAGCTTACCTTCTTATAAAAGGTCATACCTTGCATCTCAAAACCTTATGTTTTTTTTCTTTGTATAGATAAGATATTTTACATTCACTTGCAATTTATCTATTTATTTATCATGAATTGAGTATAATTTAAAACAGTAAACAATATTCTACAAATAGGAAAAAAGTAACAGAACTCAAATTAGCAACAACAACAAAATCTTTTTTTTGTGAATGTCAGAAGAGCTTTCTGACAATGAAATCTAGAACTCTGCAAAATCATCTCCCAGAGGTACTAGTGGAAGCCCAATCACTTTGAGGACAGGATCCACACTGGAAAAACACTGGTGGATGTAGGAAACAATCTTCTACTGGCAGATGAACAGTTGGATGACCTAATAGAGATGGAAAAGACCTATGATTCAGTTTTCCATGACTTTCCAAAGTGTTTCACAGATGGTGAAAGTAGGACACGTTGGTTAAGTGACATGCTTACTGTCACATAGGAGGTTGGGGGTTACAAATGAAGCTCTGGAACTCAATATTATTCATTAAATCAAGCTGCTGGTTTATTAAAAAAATCCCAAAACCACAAAAAAATATAATTCCTATGATCTTCATCCCAAATAAAACTGCCTATTTCCTGTCTCCTAGGGATTTAAATGCTGCAACAGGGTTCAGGGCAGTGGCAGACAAACTTCAGCGATCCCTCCATGAGAATGTCAATTTTGATATGACAATATTGCAGAATTCCCAAGACATTGCAGAATCATGAATACTGAAGAATGAATTACACTTTGGAATGTGAAGTCATTAAAGCCACACTGAAATGCCTAGGATACAAAATGAGGCCAAGAACCTTTCGTTCAGGCTTAAATCCCCAACTTTATAAATGATCTCCTTCACTTCTCCTGGACTTAAGGCAAACTAAGCATTTCTGACTTAAATATTCTTCCACAGAACATTGGCTTTGTAAACGTAGTCACATGAGTCAAGTTACTGTAATAAATACATGTTTATTCTGTCTCTATTAATGGTTAGCAACAGACAATAAAATAGAAAAAGGAGATAGTAGTAAAAGGAGATTTTTCCCAGTACAGTTTTCTCAACTTTGAGGTGCACCTGACTCACAAGAAAAATCTTAGTATTGAGTATCTGTTATGGAGCCCTCTTTCCAATTGTGCTAAGGGATGTTATAAATAGCATCTCTGAGGCCAGTCCAGGGATTCCTCCTGCCCTAATGCTGCAGCTCAGCTCGATGTGTCCAGAGATACAGCGATGTCCGTCCCAGGTCCACAGATACAGCAGTTGCTTTCTTAATGACAGGTTCAACCAGTAGTGAAGCTCAGCTTTGCAGCATGTAGCATTCTCAGGACTCACATGAACTTCAGCAGAGCCAGCCAAGACCTCTCTTCCTTCTTTTCTGATCAGGACTGAAGTTCACTGCTGAGAGCATACCACCTCCCACCCCAGGAAAATGCACAAACACATAAGCACTTGTGGATCCCTCAGTATCAGCACAGCATATCCTTCTGTCCATCTAATACCCCTCGGCCTGGGCCATGGCTCTTGTGCCCCTCTCATGGTACTCCCACTTGCTGGCTGGCATCAAGTTACCAGCAGGTAGATGCACACACTCACACACAGACACCAGCAAGGGCCCCCATGACGCCTGATACCCCTTCCCAGATCACAGAACCATAGAAACATAGAATGATTAGAAGGGGCCCTAAAGATCCTCTATTCCAACCCCTGCCATGGGCAGGGACACCTTCCACTACACAAGGTTGCTCAGGGCCCCGCCCAACCTGGCCTTGAACATTCCCAGGGATGGGGTATCCACAGCTTTGGATAACATGAGCCAGCACCTCACCACCCTCACAGTAAGGAACTTCTTCTTAATATCCAAGCCCAACCTATCTCAGTTTAAAGCTATTACCCCATGTCTTATCATTACATGCCCTTGTAAAAAGACCCTCTCCCACACACTGCTACTCCAATTTGAGGTTTGCTAGTGAACTGCACACGCCAAAGAGACATGCAGGTGGGATCAAAGCACATGAATATCAGACAGTCTGCCTGTCCCATCAGCAGGAGCACGGGCACACAGGCTGCGACCAGCAGCCCAGTCCAGATGTGCCAAGAGCCTCACTGGCATGACTCACCCCAGTCTTACCCGCAGATGCACACACTGCCTGTCCTCCCTGACAGGGCATATGCTGTTACTGCCCCTGTGTCTGGAGCTGAGACCCTCCACCCACTGCTGCTGACACCACAGGCTTGGGGCACCTACACACTCCTGCCCTGATTCCTGTTGCTTGCCCCATACCTCCAGCAGCTGGCACCTAGTCTTTACAGCACTTGCAGGCAGGGGACAAAGAGGTGAAACTACCAAGAGAAAAGAAAATAAAAAAACATCAAGATGACACTGAAGAAAATAAAAGAACGTCAAGTTGACACTGGAAAGAGGTGGCAAAGGCATGGCAGCAGTAGGACCAGACTGACTGAATTTTTCCAACAGTGTGGGGACTGATGCTCCTCCAGTCATTCACTGCCCAGGGAGCTGCTCCAGGGGATAGTGGAGCAATGTCAGGAGAACTGACCTGCCAGCCAGTTGGATCCTGGCTACAGGCAGATGACCAGGCCTTGGCCTGAGATTAAGATGAATAAACAGGATGTGAAAAACTACTGGACATAAGAAAACTGCTGGATGGGATGGATAATGGAAGAAGCTGCAGAGTGGCTGTACAGATCATTAGGGCAGAGCTACACAAAAACCAGACAAGCTCCATGGAAAGGTAGAATACAGGGCAGACTTCAGAGGTGGACATCTTGCAAGGTACTAAGGTAACTGAACTGTTAATAGCACATGAAGCCAACATTGCATACAAACTTACAATGAAACACCGAATTTGTGGAAAAAGTAACTATGGGTGGGCAAAGACTGGGCTGGGAAAAGTGAGCACTGGGGCACAGGACGGGGTAGCTGTGGGGCAGGCAATCATCTCTGAACTAGAGGCAGCAAGCTCACCCCAGTACTTACAGAAACTTAGAACAGCAATGGCGAGAGATTTTTTTTTCTTTTTAAATAAACCATTAACTGTCTTACACAGAAAGACAAGACTATATTGAAGAGAAGTATGTCAAGCGTAAATGGTATGTGAAAATAGGATTTCATGCTTATATTGATTGTGGCTGCTCAGATGACACTTTATCCAAATGATACTGAGTAAGCTAAAGGTTCTAACCTAAAAGGCATGGAAATGTAATTTATTGAACAGCCTCTGGAAGACAGCAAAACCAAAAAAACTTGATGTCAAATGGGGCTTCAACACGTCTCAGAAATGCAAAATTTTTCATACAGAATGTATTCCCAGCTATGCTGTCTCGGGCAGTTTTAGTTGACTCAGAAAAAAACACTAGACTGCCAGTGGCCTGTGGAAGCAATTTAAGAGTCATCAGACTACTAAAAATGACACAATTTCAATTTTGTTTTGACTAGTATTTTTTGTTTACCTTTATCATAAAATCCATTACTTCTCATTATCATTTTTTCACGTTTTCTTAGCTGTGCAAGTTTTAAGCCCTTCCATACAAAAAGACAATTTTCATCTTAAAATGCTGAAATTTGTAAAAAAAAAGTAACAGAATCAAGGTATATAGAAATAGAAACAGAACACCCTTACCAAAAGTCATATTCCTGGTGAAATCTCAGCTATAGTTCGCTACTCATTTAATACACTTCCAGCTTTTAAAACATAAACATAATCTTTACTCTTAAACCTGTGTTTGTGTTAAACCTACTTCCTCACAAAGTTTTTTTTTTTTTTTATTTTTCCAGAGCATTCAGTCTTATTTTGCTACTTTCTGTCATTTTTCTAGGTTGCTTAGTGAGGAGAAATGTATAAGAGAAAAAAATTCCAGAACACTTTTTCAGCTTTTTCTTCCCTACAATTTAATCCCTGTATATCTTCTTGTTATAACCAATTTGCTCCCCTAAGTCTTTAGAAGTTCAGTGTTTCAGTCATTCAGAACAAAAGCAGTCTTAGACTTATGGGTATTACCATTGTGAAAATACACAAAAATGGGATATCTTCAAAGTAGTGAAATAAATCAGCCATGTCTCATCTGAAAGCTTATCCAGTTTCCAAAAAGAAATGAAATCCATTATAAGAGCACAAATTTTTTTCAGCTACAAAGGCAGTTTTTTTTTCCAGAAATGCAGTGCTGTAACTGATTATTATCAAACTGATTATGAAGAAAAAGAATATCTTCTTCCCCTAGCAGTTTATAAATCCAAATCCCTTGTCAGTAGTTGTGACCTAAATACACACACAAGAATTTCCAGTGTAAGTCACATTAGTGGACCACCACACCAAAGTAAATGGCACTCTGCCTACATAAAAAAAAAACCAAACAAATAAATCCCAAACCTCTATCTGCTCAAGTCCCCATTTTACTAAATGTACAACCAAGATGAAAAGTACTACCAGAATAAGAATTTGGATAAAATTAATAGAATAAAAAAAATTTGATCTGGTGAATAAAATATGACATTGTCTAGTTAAGTGTGGCTTAAGCTTCTTAGAACATTTATTAAACAAATCAGTGCTACACTGACATACCTGCTTTATTATAAAATCCCTATGTAATTTTACCACAGACAAAGCTGAACATTTTCAAGTAGATGCCTGACTTGACGGCCAGAGTTTACAAACTACTAGTTAAACACCTCTCAAGCTCTCTTCGACATCCTGAACTTCATCTACCACAGAATAAAAGTTTAAAGATATGTAAGGTCTCTAACTATCTTTTGTATTTGCTCTCATTTTTTAACTACAACTTTTAAAACAGGAATAAAACAGGAGGCAGCATCTTTCTTGGTAATATCACACAGAAGAAGAGAAGTCTGATCCTAGACAAAGAGTCTGTAGCCTTAGCCCTGGAAATTTCATCTTCCATTTGGCTTTAGTTTTTTCCTCAATGGAATCCAGGCAATCCAGGTCACTCTCATCTTTATCCATCACCTGTAAATTACATAAAATCCTTCCAGAGAGGCCTGCTGATTTGTCCCAAATTTCCCTAACTGTATGTACTCAGATGATAGGTAAACTCAGAACACCGTACTTGCTACTTGTTTGCAACTGCACCTTCTACAGTACAGCATTTTTCACCTGAGAACTCACTTTTGTTTTAATGATTTCCTGCTTTGCTGACTGTGACAGTTCCCAGTAAAAATTTATCCTCCTGGATGAATGATAATGTGAGAATGCCCAAATGGTGCAATTGCTCAATTTATTTTATTTGGTACTAAGAAACAGACTGGATAATCATTAAGATGTTGCATTCATTGCATTTCTAAAGCAATTCTAAAAAGACCTGCCATTGTCTCATTTTGCAGCAGACACATCTGTGGATGTGAAAGCATTACACATTTACCAAGAGTTTCCTGCTGAGAAGGACTGAGGTTTTGAATCCGAAGATGAGAATCCAGTGGGGGCCAGTGGGAGGCAGATTGATTTAACAGGAGTACAGGATGGTGCTGTTAGGGCCACCCCTGTCACAGGTCTGATGCTGACTGATGTCCAGAAAATTATGAAGACCGCCAAGTCAGTTGTTAAGAATACTATAATCCTTCACGGATCTAGTAAATATCTATGCATCTCCATGCCAAAAAATTTCCTTAATTTTTTTTTTTAACTGTCCTTGGGAAAAAACCCGCACTCACCCATCCTGAAAGCATCAGCTGACTTGCTGGCCCATGCAGCTGAAATGGGGACTTGTTCTTGGGTGAACCACATTTGGGGCTCAGGGCAGAGGATGCGCTGGGAAACTTCAGCACTTCAGCTCCCCTCTGTTACCACAATCCACTCATACCACACAGGGAAGGGCCTTGCTGTGCCTATTAAGACACAGTTAATGCTGAATTCAAGTAAAATGCCATTAAACCCATTCATTTTTAATACTTGAAAAAGACAGAAATACCTACAAAGTTCTTAGGAAAAGAAATAAAAGACAAGTTACACCTCATTTACTCACACTAAGGTTAAAGATCTCTCCGCCTCATTTAGTTTGACTTGCCATTCTTCCTGGCAAGACAACATTTAGGATGTTCAATGTTTGTGTACATTTATGCCAGAGCCTACACCTTTCAGATAGAAAAAATAAAGGCGTCTATTTTTGGGAGCTATATTCAGGATTTCTTTGGTGACTCACTGGCATAAATTCTTGCTTTTCAAATTACAGAGGGACACAAAATCTAAGTGGTGCTATCATGTAAATCTTCTTAAAAAACACAGGACTCTACTGTGTGGTAACAGATCATAAAAGATAGTAACTAACCACTGTAGGGTGCATGTGTTTGGGAAGACCTTTTTATCTAATGCAATGTAATATAGTGACAAAGTAAAGACTGTCTGATGAGGCACACATGCACCCAAAATTAATATAAACAAAACAAACCAGCATATTACTAATGTACTCTTTATTTTAAGAAAATTAGATGCCAACATTACAATGGGGGTAGGAATATCTTTCCCACTAGCCATGCTCTGCATGTTGTGGAAGCTTCTCACTATCGAAGACATATGTAGTAACAGATTTCAAACAGAAATCTAAGAGTGCTTGAATAAATACTATTTCAGAAGTTTGCACATATTCAGAAACAATAAATTCTTTTAACAAGTAACTTCAAGAAGCTAGCCTTTGCTAAGCTTACAATCAATGCAGCTTACAGTCAAGTCTGATAAATGTCCTAGAAGATACGTATGTAGAAATGTAGCCTTCCGTGGAAGTCAAGTTTTACTGTACATACCTGGGTCTCAAAGGACAGACAACTACAGCAAAGCAAAAGCACAGTAAGAAAAAATATCCCATGGATTTTTTTTGTTTGTTTCTCCGGTATAGCCAACACAGCTTCTGCCAGTGACCTGACTGGATGACTTGGTTCTGTATCACCATATACTGAAAACAAAGGCTTTATCCAGTAGAAATGGATAAAGAGACATTTTCTCTCTAACTGGAGAGACAGGTTAAGTGAATTATAATTTAAATACATTCCCCTGTATCACTTGGGTTTAAGATTATTATGATGTTCAAAAATAATTATAGTGGTTTTAATTAATAACTTATCTAGAATCTGTATTAGAAAGAGGAAGAAAAGTGTAAGAAGAAATGGTTCTACAGTTTCTAATTTTCCTGATGTATGCACTGAAGACATTTAATGTATTTTTAATGACTTTGCATGATTTATCTACTGCCTTATATTTTCAAAAGTTGTACTGAATTTTATGTTGTTTTAACTGGTCTTTGATTTTAATATAAGACACTTCAAAATAAAAAAGTAAAATCTTTCTTGAAATCATTAATTTTCAACCTTGCTGGATTAATAACTTGGAGAGAAATACTACAAAACAGATTAAGAAAAAAATGGTAACATTTAATTAATATTTTAAAAATAACAAAACCAACGACGACACTAGAGGAAATTACCAGAATACAACTTCTCAAAAAAATCAGAAGCTTAGGAATCACCTCACTTTAGATGAACAAAGGACAATTGATTTTGATGCAAATTAACGATTTCTAACCAGTCAAAAAAGAAAAAAAAAAGCATACTCCAAAATCACAGTTAATCATTGGGAATTTAAGAATGTACTTCAAGGGGAACTTGTCTAGCAATTGTTCTTTTTGTAAACTACACTGGTGTCAGGTTTTTGCTGGCACCAGTTTTAAACATTACTAAATGTCTACAGTATTGCTGTCTCAGTTTAGATCCAAGTGAAATTCAGTGTCAACCTGTGAATTTTCATCTAATAAGTTTCACAATACAAAATTTTGTATGTTTTCTGGAAAATTAAAGTTACAAAAATACCCATCTAACCAATCAACACCACATTCTTATAAACACAGTTTTGCACAAATGGTTACCTTCCTCAAGCTAAACACACTCATTCTTCTATGCTGCATAACCTCTTCTAAAAGCAGAACAAGCAGCTGAGGGAAAGACTACTTATTCATGCTTTAATAACAAAACAAAATGAATAAAACAACTCCCCCAAAAAAACACTTAACATGGCTAATTGTTTGAGCTCTTGTAAAATACCCAAACTTTATTTGGCAAGTATAGGCCACTCTTTTCTGCCACGTTTATAAACTAATTTAATATTTCAAGAGGTATGCAAGTCAAATGCCAGCAATTACATCACTCTACTGAGATGAACACTGTGAACTTGGCATTTTATTCCGTCAATTAGATTAAACGAATTGTTTCATTTTGGAGGTTCAAATCTGATTCAGTAGTCACATTCAGAGAGCAGTCACTGTTTTCACCACAGCATACAGAAAGCAATTAGCACATCTGCAATCTCGTGGCAATTTCAGAAGTAGAAGGTATTATGAAAGTAAAGTACAATTACAAGCATATAAAAATGTCAAGAAAGAGAAGTAAAACAAGAAGCACAGCAAGCGCGATGCCAAAAATTATCATTATTTGAGTATTCCTTTTTCTTCAAACATCCCTTAGTTCTGAATGTCAGCGTTCACTTGCGCTGTAACGCAATCCGCAACTTCATTGTACTGACACACTTTGTTCCACAGAGCTTTCTAACACTGAACACCAACCACATGCGCGGTGAGGGTTAACAGGTTTCCAGGCAGCCCCGCGCTGGCTGCCACTGCCGGGGTTTGGCGTTGCCAGCCGCGGCGCCAGGCAGCGCTCCCGCCGGCAGAGGGCGCGGCGCTCCCCGGGCGCGCCGCCCGGCAGCAGCGAGAGCCAGCCAGGCGCCACCGAGGCAGCCAGCGAAAGGCCCTGCTGGATGCTCGCAGCATTCCCAAACAACAAGACAGTGACTGGCAAATGGGTGCAATCGGCGTAATAACCCCCCCGGCTACGTTCGGGTTTGAAATAAGAGACGGAAACAGAAACAAACAGTGGGGACAGAAGAACCCGGAGAGATGCAGCGTTCAGCAGAAGCACGTGAATACACAGACCCCATTAGCACAAACTCTTTGTCTGCTTCCAGAGGGCATAAGAGTTCAAAGATTAGACACCATGCAGGAAAAAAAGAACTTCTTGTTTTCATTCCTTTCCCCAGTATGCACTGTCTCCAGGAAAATTACTCCTCCTCCAGTCCTTTCTTCAATCTCCATGGAGGAAAAAATGAATTAGTTTTTGTCCTTTCCTAGAGATCTTGAAACTTCAGCAAGAGAAACCTGTCACCTGACTTGCCCAAAGGTAGAAAGAAGAGATTGTAAAAAAACACACAAAAAAGTTTTGCTTCTAATATATGCAGATTTTAAAATAGGCTGTTAAACCCACCTTGGCAAAATATTAGTACACAAGACTATCCAGGAGAAATAAGTGAATTGTGTAAAACTCCAGCATCAGTAGTTCACCTTGTATCCTGGAGAATCCTCTTCCAATTTTGTTACACCTTATATAGATGCTGTGCCATATATGATCATTCTTGACACTCTTCTTTATACTTTTACTAGTTTATTTGGTTGTTTTTTACATACACAAAAGATGATTTATGCAGTATACAGTAAAATAATTAATTTCAATAGGAACAGGCTGTCCTTTGTCTGAAGACAAGGAAAAGCAATCTAGCATTTTCACAGATATATGGTAACTTTGGTATCCACCTCCTAGTGGTATCACCAAAAGCCAATTTCTTTCAATCCAGTAAAAATGAAGTACTGGAAATGTAAGTCTCACCACCACCACAAGTGCTACTAAGCATTTATTACCATTGAATTTCTTCAGTCACTTAGCTGCTCAGTTGATCAGTTCTGCAGTGTTTTAAGTATTAGTATCTTCACTACCCCAAAATTCTGGAATCATCAAGCTCCGTCATTCATTCACTTTTTCTGAATAATTTCCAGCACTGATCTGCACAAAACTCCGCTGTTAGCTTTCCAGCACTATAAAAGCCAAGCATTTATTCCTCTCTTTCACTTACTATGTTTAACTCTATGACTAAAAGAAGAAAATTCATATTCATGAACAGCTTTAAAAAAAGAAAAACCAAACTAGAACCACATAAAACCACTAGAGGCTTTGGTGAAAGCTGGACAATGGCTTTTTTAAAAATAAAACAATAGAAAGACTAAATCAACAATACATACTATGTATTTACTCCTTTGAAGACCTCCCATTGATTTGCAAGGCATGACTTTCATCTCCTAAAGGTACCATTATTCTACCTCCTACTATTCATCTATGTGTTCACTAAATCCTCACCTAAACAAAAGTGCCAATACATCTGTCCAGCACTGAAGTAATATTTACATTAGCATTACGTTCCCAAACAGACTTCATTTTTTCTTTTTTTTAAGCAGGAGGTACCACATGGGGGAAATAAGATTTTGCACACAAAAGCATCAGTTGGAATAAAGAGTCATAGCAGCTGCAGTCACCATTCTGAACTGATTTCCAAGTGACTATAAAGATACTTACAGTAATCTCCAATTTCTTCCCTCCTCCCACCACAAACCCTTAGGAATAAATAGGAATAAAACCTTTACCACAATATTAAAGAAGAATTTCTATTTGTGAAGAACAAAAGATCTAATTTCTACAGAAAATTTCTTCAGAAGAAAGAGGACAAAAAAGAACAATTGATTAAGGATATTTAGACAATTTGGTATTTATCTACCATACTAAGAAGACTCACTATTTATTGCAGATATTATTCTTCACGTCTCCAGAATAAATTAAGTACAAAGACCAGCTAGTATACAGCAAGAAATTAATTAGAATTATCTCAGAGATCTCACAACAACTACTATACCTCAGCACAGGATGATCAAAATACAAAGCAAAAGCATGCAGTAATTACAGAAATGTTCTTTTCTTTTTCAGGTTTTCATGAATTATGGAGACATTTAAGAAAAGGCCCAAATTGGTTGAGTAAAGTGAAATGAATGTTGGGATGATGAAAGAAATCAAAAGTACGAAAAGTACCAAAAGAAATATCTATTTTGAATACGCATAAATATTTTCAAAATGAGTGCAGAAACAAGCTGACACTTCTGTCATTATTTTGATTAATAGTAAGTGGTTTGTTTTGCTGTCACTGGTCAATTTTCACATAAAGGCATATGAGTTACATTTTTTTTTATGTTATTGAAAAGGTTGCCTCATTATTAAAATAAAAAATGAAAATACACAGAATTCAGAAAAGAGATGAAGTCTCATCTGCAAGCCCTATTTTTTTTTCAAGAAGTGAAAATAGCTTATTCTGCATCCTTACAAAAAATGAGATAGTAAAATTCTTATGCAAGACTTGATTAGAAAAAGCTTAATCTACAAGCCATATTTTTAAGTCAGTTGACAACCTGCACTTAGAATGTACTTTAATATTTTCCTTAAGTTGTCTCAAATCCAACAAAAAGCTGCCCTTGTGATCTGTTTTGACTTTGTAACTAGGAATCTAATGCATAAGGAAAAAACCACAATAGCTGCTTCTATTTCAGCATCTTGTCAACAATAAAGTTTTCAAAATGATGCTGATGATATTTTTACTGACTTTTATTTTTAAGAAATGCAGCCCATTTTCTTATGTAATCCAGGACAGTATCTCTGTATAGTAAAAAAGCCAAAGAACTTCTGGTATCATAATATAATAAAACAGCAAGAAGGTCTGTCAGCTATTTTCTTCCTTCAAATTAAAACTGTGTAGTACACGATCCCACACATACTAATTTTTCTTTCTTTCTTGCAATTTTAAGTATTCTTTTAAGCTTGCTATCTAGGAAAAAAAAAAAAAGGCAGTATCATATTCTACAATATTCTCATGCTGAGACTGCTCATTCAACATATTTTGACCCTTCAAGAGAAGCAACGAAGAGACTAGCTTAGGAAAACAATTAAGAGTATTAAGTACGGAGTTTCTCATTTTACAATAAATATGAATGGAAGCAATGTATCAGTGAAAAGAGTATGAAATGCTGTGAAGATTAATAACAGAACTCAGCCAGTGATTATACCAACCTGCCTTCTCACTATTTTGAGAATCAAGAAAGGCTATAGGTAGGAATATGCAAGTAAAGTGGGTACACCGAGGAGACATGTTTATGTAGGTTCCTGATGAGGAGTTCCTTCCTCATTCTTATTCATCAGTTTAAAAAACCCCCTTAAATAGCTCACCTTCCTCCATATCTCCACACTGAGCTGTGGACTCTTATTTTCCTTTAGCCTTACTTCTGCTAGAGAATCCATTCCTGCAGAGCTTCACATTCCTCACTACTTGAAAATCCATCAGAATTTTGTGTTTACTAACAATCTCTGTGCATTCAGCACAATGTCTTCTACATTCCTCACAGGCTGTCTGTTCTTGCTTCAACAGGTGGACTTCTGTTTGTGTTTGGGCTCAGGAATACCCTATTTATCCACACCACCTTCTTCTCCATTATTTTAAGTGGTCTTTACAGTGTTTTCCCTACTTGGGGCAGCTTTTCCTTCAACCTTGACATAATTTTAGATAGCCACTGAATTAATATGCAGTTTGTTTAACAAAAACAATACTCCCTAGTAAGGCATTATGTTGTCCAGAACAGCCATGAACTGCCACTGGCAAAGTAGAATGTGCAGTTGAGAGCACAAGCAGCAAACTTTTGTGTTTCCTAACGGCACCTGACTCCTCGCACGTGTATGCCTGACCAAGGCACGTGTGGAGGTATCTGCCACTCCAAGTCCCACGCTTCCTGCATTGCTGTAGAAGAATGCATCATGCATGGATAGAAAGTCAGACACCTGCACCAAAGCAAGGATCTGGACTGCAACACTGAAGGAGGGCTGAATAACTAAGTTCTACCCCTTCTTCCTTCCCTGAAGTCATCTACAAGTGGCATCTGGCCCACACCATTGCAGAAGCTGAACCACCCCTGCCTCTGCCTTTCGTTGAGAAGCATCAAGGACTGTTCCTAGGCTGACTACACTGAAGTTTAAGCACTTCCCATTACTCTTACAAAAACTTTTAAAGGTAAAAGATTCTACAACATTAGGATGAATGTTTGCTATCTATTTTAAAAGAAAATATGCAAGACTGTTGGAAACATATGCCAGGAGAAAGAAAAAGCAAAAAAGTGCATTTGTTTCCAGTCTGACATAAGACAATTTTATGGCGAGATGTTAACTGCAAGCCAGGTTGCAGAAGATGAAACCACTGACCAAGAAAGAACACACTACTGCTAGAAGAAAATGACAAAGATTTACAAAAAAGCTTGGTATTTTAGGATATAAAAATTCCATGCAAAATGGCCATACTAGTAGAAAGACCAAGTTCCTTAAGCTGACCTTAAGGAACTACAAAAATCATGAGTTACCCAGCCCTGTCCTCAACCTTACCACTATTCTGCAGCTATTACTTTGAGAAAATTGAATGACTGCTGTTCCAAGGACAACGAGTGTGATAACATCCTTCAAACTTAGGTTCCACTTTAATAAAATAATTTGGCTTTCAAAACATTAGTAATGGAGTTGATTAAGTCTACTTTTGTTGACATCTTGCTAGAATATAAAACTAAGAAAATAATGTAAAGCATCATTTTTTCCTGTATCTCTTGTACTAAATTCATTATTCTGTGATAAATATTGTGATTTAAATGTACTAAAAACCCCTCATTGTATTAACTAATTCGTTTCTCCAGTGATAATTTTCAGGATAGAGAACATATCTTTCCAAGACACTTGAAAATGGCTGAAATCAACTGCTGATGATATACCAACATCTTGCTATATCACGACAAGATTTTTGTTGCAAGATGACAAGATAATGACAAGACTTTTGTTGCAAGATCAAGTCAAAAAGTCCTCCAAAACACATGGTAAAGAAACAATGATTATATTAAGATCTTTCTTCAGCCAAGAAATTCCAACAACTCAAGGTAAGCTCAACTCCACATTGCTAAGAAATCACTAGACAATCTGCTATCTTTGTGTCAAGAAACTTCCAAAAAATAATAGCTTCTTAAATATGGAAAGTATTACCCTACCATGGATAAGTAATCCATTTTGATAGTATCATCAAGCCTGACAAACAAGTAAAGAAATATCTGTAAGTATACACAATTTTACATTTCATAGAAGTCCATTAAATAGAAGGCATTCTTTTCCCCCGTCTTTCATGAATTCTGGAATAAATATTTATAGTTTTGGAAAAATGAAAACTGAAGAATTCAAAAACCAGTGTATTGTTCCAACAGCTTTGAGAACTCCTGCAACCAATTAACCCAGTTCCTGCATCCACGTAACTGGAACCTTTATCTGCTCTCATTTCTCACAATGTTTACTTCTGATCATTTTGCCTGAGACACTTTTGTATTTGCCAGTTAAGATTTTTTTTATTCTTCAGTTTTAACAATGAAAATACAGGGAATAAAATATTTAAATGCCATTCTAACAATAACACAATATATACAATTTGCAAATTCAAGTAACAAAAGGGTTTTCAACACAGCCCAGCACCGACACTTCATAGATTTTCAATATATATGCAAAACTGTGCATGGGTGACTATGTAGAGCATATTAAAAAAAGACACGGATACTCTATTAAACCTAAAAAGTAAAAGCATCTTATACCATCTCACTTCTAGGAAACAGCTGTGTTTAAAATGATATTATGACAGCACTGTGTTCAGAATTTACTTGAGGACCAGAAAACAGCATCTGTGAGAGTTAGTAATACAACTGTTAGTAACAGCAAGCATTTTGTCCTTCTTGTTGTATCAGACTGTAGTTAGTACAGATACAAACTGTATCTGTAAGAATAGAAAGAGAAAGAGAAGTTAAAGAAAGATAAAGTTAAAACCTAGAAAAGATCTAGAAAGAGAAGTTAAAATCTTGTAACTCAAAGTTCAAATTTGTTTCATTCAGAAAAGTCCTGCTGAGCAGCAGGCTCAAAAAATTTGTGAGTTTACAGGCAGCTGAACTGAGAAAAGTAGTTCTTAAGAAAGCAAAGAATTCTCCATAATTAGGATTTGAAACAATTAGATTTTTTTTCTGAATAAGAGAAACTTAAGCCATTGCATTAAAAACTTCAGTAAACAGACAACTGTGTCAAGGTTGCAGAATTTCAGTCTTTCTTCCCTGAGACTGAACCCAACTCCCTATAAAATGGAATCCACCAATAATGCCTTCTGAAGTCATCAGAATACATAAAGTCCTTCCAAAGACTTTGCTGCCAGCAAAGTGGCAGCAAGTGGCTGTTTTTTCCCTTCTGGATATATGATAAGGAGAAAGGAGGTCTAGGTCTGTTCTTGACAATGGAAGAAAAAGGAGTGATGTTTAAAAAGAGGTGTCTTTGTGCATTGGTTTAACACAATGGCTTTTAGTGGGGAGGGGGAAGCCACAGAAATGGCCTCTGAGAGAAGCTCCTCGAAGTTTCTACTATGCCAGCAGAGCCAATCCCTGAAGGCTCTGATGACAGACATGGCTTGACCCAATTAGAGAAGTTGGTAATGCCTCTAATGACGTATTTAAGAAGGCAAAAAACACGCTCAGTACTTCCTGTTCTTCTGAGGGGTGGGGAGGTGCTAGGGCCATCCCGGTGGCTGCCAGGGCACGCGGCACGCCATCTTGGCACTGCTTGCAGTGAACTTTGCCTGCTTAGCTGCTTTTAGCCAGCCATGCTGCAGGCAGCAGGGTGGAGGTGACAGCAGAGTCTTCTCCTTCCTGGTGCCCCACATGAAGAGAGGTGCGGAATGGTGCCAGCACTGCGGTGGCCAGCACTGCCCACGCGCTGCCAGCGGGGCTCACGTGGCCGACAGAGAGGGGCATAACGAGCAACGCCCAGATACAGAGCCCAGATGAGGTCAACCTTTCAGCGCTGCAAAAACCTGTGAGAACTTTTCAATTGACAGAACTTGAGAACAAACAAACCTACAGGCAACAATTTTCTTCCAAGTCAGAGAAAAGGAAAAGGTGAGGACATATGAGGAGAACAACATGGCGACACTACAGTCAGTGAAAGGAGGGAGAGAGAGGAGGTGCTCTAAAGGTCACAGATGAAATTCTTCTGCAAGCTCTGGTGAGGACTATAACACAACAAACTGTTCCTTGGTAATTCATGAAGTGCATGGGGGGATCCAGAGATCCACAGATTCCCAGCCTGTGAGAAAAAGTGCTCACGCTGGAGCAGGTGCATGCTGAAAAGCTGTAGTCTAGAAGGAAATCCGAACAGAGAGAGCAGACCCTTGCTTCCAGAGATAGAGGAACCTTGCTTCCAAACTGGAGCAGCTTATTCTTAAAAGACTTACATACACCCCATGAACTAAAATGACCTACACCATGTAGTCTGGGAACACTATTTTGCCTGGGGGAGGGACTCATGTTACACCAGGTTGGGCGGGACTGCTACTTTTGAAAATTAGAACCACACTGAAAAAGTTCGCAGAGAACTGTCTCCCATGGGAAGGACTCCATGGCATAGCAGAAGACACTCCTCTCCCTAAGCAAACCAAAGAAAGATTTTGAGTGAAAAACTGACCAAAACTCCCACGCCCTGTCTCCCTGTACTGCCAGTGGGAAAGGAGGAGAGGCTGGAGGGACGAAAGTGTTCTCAAGGTTTATTTTAGTTCTTACTAACCTTTTAATTCTGTTAACAAATTTTTCTTTATACCTTTTAACCTTTTTTTTCTTTTATACCTTTTAAAGTTTTGAGCCTGTTTTGCCCTTGGAGTGTTTTGTCCTAATCCTTATCTCAACTCATGAGCCCTTGTGTTTTTCCTTCTGCCTCCTCTGCTCAACTGTAGCAGAGGAATATGAGTGAATAGTTTTTCTCATGGGTGCCTGGTGCTTAGCTAGTGTCAAACCATGCTTTGGCAACTGGGAAGAATTTGGAAAAAAACTGTATTATTTTCTTTAACCTACAGAAAGCCTTCAGGCCTCCAACCAATAAAGAATTTCCAGAAGTTGTAAGTTACCACTTCAATAAATCTTTTATCCTGAAAATACAGACACTATCAGACTCCGGTGNCCTTTTAAAGTTTTGAGCCTGTTTTGCCCTTGGAGTGTTTTGTCCTAATCCTTCTCAACTCATGAGCCCTTGTGTTTTTCCTTCTGCCTCCTCTGCTCAACTGTAGCAGAGGAATATGAGTGAATAGTTTTTCTCATGGGTGCCTGGTGCTTAGCTAGTGTCAAACCATGCTTTGGCAACTGGGAAGAATTTGGAAAAAAACTGTATTATTTTCTTTAACCTACAGAAAGCCTTCAGGCCTCCAACCAATAAAGAATTTCCAGAAGTTGTAAGTTACCACTTCAATAAATCTTTTATCCTGAAAATACAGACACTATCAGACTCCGGTGCAACATCCATTTTCTGGCTCCAAACCACTTTGGTTGCTGTAATTATTTTGTTGGATTTTTTGTCTTTTCCATTGAACTGCTCTTTGCAGTTTGCAGCTCAATCATTCAGTAAGAGAGAAGAGGCATTTTTTCTTACATAAAACACATGAGCAGAAGTTAATGGACAACTTCTTGATGTTAAAAGAACATGAAAAATTGCTATATCCTGCACACAATCCATCAATTTTGAAAGGATTTTGAATTTCCTCTGTCATGTGTTTGAGATCCACACACTAAAACTGTTAAAATAATCTACAATAACTCAAACCTTAGTTGCTCTAAACTGCAACTTTACAGATCACTTTCTATTTCTATTGTGTCCAATCTTTTCTTAAAATTATCAAGTTCATAATTTATGTGAAGGTGTTTTTTATGAATCTTATGATCAATAACATAGGACAAAAGGTTGCTGGGAGTGAGGTTTCACCAATACAAAATCTTCCAGTCATCTGAAAGAACATTACCAGTTTGTGTGAAAGCTGTCTTTTTTAATTTTTCTATGCTGAATGCAGAATATATCTATGTCAACTCTAAAAATCTCTGTTAGTACAGAAATCAACAGTGGTTGAATAAATATGTAAACAACTAGTTCCTTTTAGGTAGTGATTCATAAGAAACAGGAGTTTTTCTTTCATTTAAAAGACAAATGTACTGTAGACCTAGTAAGTGTCAATTTGTGCATTTCTGAAGTCTAAAAATCTCCAAGTAAACGAACCTTTTTCCTATTAAATATTAATATAACGGTGCATTGTTTCAACAATAAAGTCAACTTACAGCATTTAGAATTTCAGATAACCAAGTGCATTTACTAGCTATCTACCCAAGAAGCAAGAGAGTTCTTCCTTCTGAACTGCTTTCTTTGAGGACTGCTCCCTTTCGATAAACTATTTCAGATCAAAATTTGCCTTCAATTTTCTAGACTACAAATCTATCCTCCCCTGACACCACTCTTAAAGCTATCACTTACAAGCCCTGTATGTGTTCATGCCAACTGAAGCAACACTTGAATGTACTTGGCCAATACAGTCCTGAGTGCAAGCAAGCTTTAAGATGTCTGCATGAGCTGATCCTGGCAGGAAAAGCACAATGTGGACAAAACAAAGACTCCTGGTAAATGTGTGAAGAACAAATGTTGCAGTGAAACTCTCTCAAGAACACTCACAAAAGCCCCATAAAAAAACATGGGCTTCTGAGTTCAGTGCTCCAGCATACCTGATCACTTCATCATTCTCTTAGAAATTGAGACACACATAGCTGGCATTAAAAAACAATTTTAAAAAATTAAAAAAAAAAAAAAAAAAAGGAGAGAGAGAAAAAGGAGCAAATACAAGACCAAGTTTAAGACTGATGGCAAGTCAGTAATGCAGATTGCCTCAGTATTACTGTCATGGTGACTGAGCAGTGCTGCCCATTTTCTTTTCCCCTTTGCTGGTTTATGAAGACTCTTCCTGGATGTATTAAGCTAAAAATCCCTCTGATTCTACATGATCAATTTGGCACAGAGCATATCTAAATTGGTCATTGAAGCCTTTCCCATTATCAGCCTTTTTTGAAGACTAAGATCTCTGCAAGGTTGAGGAAAGAGAGAAATGTTAAAAACAAACAAAAATATTACGTGCTCCCAGCATAGCACACAATAGTAGTGCAATGATATAATCACTACTATCAGTTATCAACCACACTTATGAAGGAAACAATCAAAACAAATGATTTTCTCACAATATAGCAAATGTTTTCTCACAATATAGCTCATAGGACTTGAGCTATATTGTGAGAAAACATTTGTCACAACCTATACATGATTCATGCTCAAGTCCTATGATTGGAATTCGTAACTCATTTCACCACACATAATTTTATGTAGTATCAACTAAAAATGAGTAATTAGCACAAATCATTATGAAGTTATAAAATTTCTGAAGCATTTTCTTGATGTAATAACATATAAGACACAAACCCTGTATCAATTAACAGCAAGGCTGAACACTAAAAAAAGATCTGACTCAAGTGTAACCAGTCCCTTGCAGCTACAATTTGAAATTATTACAGAACCAAATACAAATGGCAAGAAATTTAGAGCTTGCAGGACAGACAATGAGGATACTGTACTGTCAGACACACAGAATTGGCTGGAGGACTATGCCTCCCCATACTCCTGAGCAGCACAAGAACTTCATATTCTGTGCTTTAACTGTTACAGTAAAAACTTCGAACACCACACACTGCTACGCAAATTCATGTTTAGCCTGGAAAGCTTAAGACTCAAATTGTTTAACACTGTGACAAACTCAAATACTCACAATTTGCTAGCTGTGTTAATGTTCAAGCTTACTGTGAAAATACTTAAAGTTTCAGTAATGCAGCCACAGAAAACAGACAATTTAAAATAATCGTCTCTAATATTGAATTATCTAAACATGGCATTACCTTCATGGCATGGATTTCTTCTATTAATCTCTCAACTCGTTTTTGGTTCTTTAGTTTCAAGTCTTCTGAGCCCCTGAAAGTGAAGTCTATCTTTATTAAAAAAATCTCAGTTTAGTTACTTTATTTCCTCTCTGGCAATACTAACTAGCAAAATAAAAATAAAAAAAAAAAATCAGGAGATGGTGCATAAACATTATCCCGTATTGGCATATGAACATTTCAGCAAAGAGCTGAACATAGCCTAACGTTTTTACTGTACTGAACAGCAGAGGAAACACTGAGGATTTAGCAGAACAATGTGAAAAACAAATGTTACTGTATCAGAAAATACAAAATCACAATTCATATCAAGAACAGGTGACACCAGTGTCTCAAATATATTTATATTTTAAGATCTGTAATATTTAAATATGGAAGTTAATGGGAATTGCTTCTTATTTTGGACAACTTGCTAAATTTGTGAGAGTATCCTCAATTTACAGTATGAACTGTAAATTCATAAAAATTTACAGTTAAAAAAAAACAGTAAGAGATGTATCTCTCACACCTCCTCGAAGACACATGCTAAGTTATTTCAGGCCAGTAATCTTTAAAAACATAATCTACAATATATTGTTTAAGCTGTTCAAATAAGGATTAACTAATAGTAATTACTGAAAATCAAGTAAGACCTGTGTATCTATGCAAATGAAGTATTTTTTGCTACACAATCCTGAAGACAACTACAGTGAGAGAACTTGGTGCAACTTAAATTCAACAGCAGAACAACCTAAAATATGAAATCTGACACTTTCAGATGTGCTGCAAAAGGTTCTGTAACTGATTCAGATTACCTTCCAATACACTAAATGCCATTAAAAAAGTCATCCCAATTCTGCTCTATGAAACTCCTTTTAGTCAGTATTTTTGTCTAAAATTATGTTAAAATAAGACAAATATGTGTTTTAGTGCCTAAAGTTTTAAATGTGGTACATTTTTCTCCCATTTTTCCATTTTTGTGAAAACAATTAAAATATTGCCTTATTTATAAACCACAAAAACCCACTATTATTTAAAAACTGACTTTTTCAATTTTAGTTTCCCGATGTGTCTGGTTAGTCTGCGAATAGTGAGGACTCTGGCCTTCTTCACATCTTTTCTCATCTTCACAACCTGTGAGAAATACAGAAGACATTACAGACTGTTTTCCTTGATTACATTCCATATACAATACATTCATTACATTGACTTAAATTTTAGAAATTTGTTCAACAAAGAGAAATATTTTGAAAATAGAGTGCATTTCCCTGCTATCCAAATCTCATTTCAAATGAATTCAGATTTCCATTAAAATCAAACTGCTTCCATAAACATCAAAGGAAGAATAATCAACAGTCTAAAAATGCGTCTGAGGTCTAAACAGAAGACAAGACATTCCTAACTAGCCATACTTAATATTATTCTTAGAGCTTGACTGAGCTAGTGATTTGAAATGTCTCACCTTTAACTTCACTTAGCTTATTTTTATCCCAGAGAAATACTAGCAGTACATCAAGTCCATTGGTGCATAATACATAAAAGCATTTTCATTATTAAACATCTTCAAGTGTTAAGGAAAGACTCTCAAAAATTAACATTCTTTATTATGGGACAAAATTTGAGATATTAAATTCTTTTTATATATTTGAGTTCATTTTTGTTGAAAACAAAAATACAAGTGATTTCTACCTCACTACAGTCTGTCTCAACCTTCCATCCTACCCAGTACTCTGTTCCCAAATTTAAAGCAGGCAGTTTTAAAGAAAATTTGGCAGTGATATTTTGGTCTTAATTCTCACCCCAATAACAAAGAAAGAATTCTCATTATTATTAAACAGATAGGATGAACAAAAATCTTTCCAATCTTTTGCAATTAAATTCTATAATGGAAAACCTTAAGCCCACGTGTAGTCTAATGCTGAACGTTTCAGATACAGGAAGTCAATAGTTGTCCTTTAGTTTTACAACTCAACTTCCCCCTTATTTATTCACATATCTCTTACTATGTCTATTAAAATTTTGTATTTAACAGTAAACTTAGAATAACATGAAATACTAAAACAAACCAAAAAGAAAAAAAAAAAGAAAAAAAAAAAAAGAAAAAAAAATCAGTCTTCCTGACAAAAGCCAAATTTATCTTAAATTTACCCAGTGGGATAAGTTTCAAAATTAAGTTGGCACCTCTTTCTCAATATAGTTCTTTACATCAGATTTCTATTCTAATTTCTCAGCAATAACATCAAAATGACAAGTTGATGATGACTGCACCACCACTTCTAGTCAATGAAGATTAGTACTATAAACCTACATCAAGCTTGAACAAAAAAAAAAACAAAACTTCAAAGCTCACAGAGCAGTACTTCACACCTGTGATGGGGAGACTGGCTAGTACATATACACCCTGTGCAGAGACCATAAAGGTGATACTTAAAAAAACAAAAGGAAAGCAGAACACATATTTTGCATAACCGATTATGTCTGTAGCTTAGATTACTGATTCAATCAAGTTGTTAAGCCCTGAATTAAGCATTCACCAGTGGCTTAACTGAAGGCTGAATCAGAGCAAAACAATTTCTAGAGAGGGTTATGTGCTGATTGTCAGCCTTGCCTCTGCCAGGCAAGTGAAGGAACACGTGAAGCAGTGCTCCTCTGAGAAGCAAAGGAGGGGACTTGTACGGGCAGCAGCGTTAGTCACTTGCACCATGAGAAGTAAAAAGGTAAAGGTTTTTGGGATAAAAACAACTGACCTAAAAGTGGTATCGTTCCAAAAATTGTTACAATAAAGGTCAGTACTTGCCTTAGTTACCCTAGTAAAAGTAACTGTACACACAGATCTACCTACAAAAGCACTTCTACTTCAGTTAACAGCAGAAACCACATGCCAAAAAGCACCACGTGCCAAATTTCTGCTACACAGCAGCACTGCTTGAGACTTTAACATGCTAAGAAAGAAACCCATAACATCACCACCTGCCATCAACACGTGCAGATATTCGTTTTTTATAAGACATGGAATGAGATTATCACAGGTCCCTATAGTACATCTTCTTTTAAAAGGAATAAGGAAAAAATGCAGCTTCTGTCTGAACACCACTTCGATACTATACATACATACTGGTACCTTCAGTGGAATGTTTGGAATGTCAGAGGCAAAATGGGTATGCCTTCTTGGAACCTCTGGGGAGGGGAGGTTGTTTTGAGTTTGGGTTTGTTTTTTTTTTTTTAAACAACCACTAAAAACATCCACAAGCTAGAAACACACTGGAATTTAAGTAACTCATACTTCACATATTAGTTACTGTGTATGCAAACATGAAGNTTTTTTTTTTTTTTAACAACCACTAAAAACATCCACAAGCTAGAAACACACTGGAATTTAAGTAACTCATACTTCACATATTAGTTACTGTGTATGCAAACATGAAGCATATTTAACTTTCTCTCAAAAATATTATGTCAGGTATTTTTTAATAGAAATATTAATGCGCACACAGCATGTTTCCAGGGCCTACAAGAGCCAAACTTCAGCCTCCTCTGCTGCCAGCCAGTGAAGGCTGTATAGACATGACAGCAGGAATGAGGGAAGGTATTCACTCCTTGGCAGACTAGGAATATCAATTTATGTAATCCAGTCACTTCTTTCACACGGGACAGTATGCATCAACTCTGTTCTTGGAAGTACTCATAACGTTCTCAAGAAAGCAGTCAGCTCTTTGGGAAAGAAATCAAAAAAGTTTAGCTTCAGATTTACAGTGTGCCTGAAACAATGGGGCTTAGACCACCAGGGTAGGCCCTGGTCTCTTGTATTACAAAGTGAGAGAGGCAACTTTGCCATTGGTAGAAAAAAAACACAAACTAAGCCAAACCAAACAAAAAAAACCCACCAAGAGTAGTAATGAGTTTCAAAAAATAATAAATATTTGTTCATAATAAGGAATTTTTTATAAATAGTTCAAGAAAAGACAGTAAGAAAAGGAGAAGTCTTTGCACTGAAACATAAAAAGGTTGCAGTCTAAGTCAGGATCAGACTTTATGCTTTAAGACTAGGTAATAAGGATTTTTAATCTACTCAACAGTGACAGTAAGCACTAAAGAATAATTATAAACACGCAAAACACAAACCAAACAATTTCTTCTGTCAATAGGATCTAGGATTCCTGGAAATTAAGGAAGTCTGCACATATATGTGGAAATAACCACTTCAAGGATTTCTTTGAACAAAGAACAAGAGATGTTTGTTGAAGACACTTCTTTATTTTGTTGGGAAATACTATTTATGAGACAATTAAACTATACCTCCTCATTAATGCTACCAAATGTCTGTGTTCGCACATTATAAGTAATAGATAATATCAAAGTAAGAGTAGATATAGACTACATATCAAGTATAAAATACAAAAGAAATCATAAAAGAAATGAACTCACTTTTGAAAACAAGCCTAAGTAGTAACACATAGAATGCACATAAGCATATTTCAAAAGCTATGGTTATGAACAAAAATCATCCATTTGGCACTGTGCCCTTTCACAAAACAATGTATTTTATTACTACTGATGCTAAACAAAGATGAAGTCCAAAAAATTCCATGACTGATGGTATTCCACAAAGAGAGGCATCCATCAACCCAACAGCTTTCCACCTGCAGTAAGCACTGCCACAAAGCATCGACATGTACCAACCAGCTGCACCCAAACCATTTCAAGCCACAGGCAGATGGTAGCTGCTGCTGCCCTTTCAAGCAAGGGCAAACAAAGAGCACAGCGGGGGATCAGTAGATGACAAGCCAGACAAGAACTAGAAACTCTCCTGCAATTCACCTTTTCCAAGGAGTGCACACTACTGAGGGAGATTGTAACAGGAATTGCTGGTTTCAGCACAGCCTACACTAACGTGATACTTGGCACACGGCTCCCAGTACTCATCTGGCAATGAAAACAGCTCCAGCTTTAATGTATGGGTACCACTGACACAGTAGAAAGGCATCAGAAGGTACATGCCAAACCAAGAGGGTGATTTCTAGCCAATAATAAAGAACAAATGTGTGTTTAAAGACATCACAAGAACTGTACTTAACCCAAAATGCACAGCTGAGAAAAGGAGAAACTAATAGCTTCAACTACTTTGCTTTCTATTTCAGGTTATACCTGGCTCCAAAGGGTTAACAGCCATTCCCAGAGACTTGTCTTTTTGTGTGGCAGTTCAATCAGACCTTCCCAATCCTCAGCCTGTCCAAACCCTTCTCATGCACAGAAAGAAACTGACACAGGATTACTTAATTGTACCTTTGATCTCTTAGTTTTCTCTAAAGTTTTTCCATTAAGTAGTTCCATTTTGACACTGGTATTTCAATCGTAGTTACAAATTAATTTTGACTAACAAAAGTCTTGGAAGAGCTGAATCAGTTCCTAAATCAGTGTTAGACAGTGTTAGGAAAGGGCTTCTGATCACAGACATTATCTCTTTTAAATTAATGGGACACTGATATTGTACATAACACAAGACAAAACACATGTACAATGGAATAGGAAGTTATTTTAAGAGCCTCCCACATAATTAAGCTGTTCCAAAAAAACTTGTTTGAAAATTTTCAAGTTTAAGAGATACACAAGGCATTTTTAGATAAAATAACGTTAAGAAATCTAGTTTAGGTTCTAAAAGTCTGTATTACTACAAAACAGTAGTAATCCCACATATTAGGGATGGCAAGAAAAACACCAATGAATGTGGGTAAAATGACAGTGTAGGTACAATTACACATTCAAATTCACATGACTAGTCAAAGATATTTGCCTTCATATTTTTAAGACAACAGCAGCAAAGTTCTCAAACAAGCATTATATTAGAATAAAATGTTATACTTGGCCACTTCTGAAACTTGTTTTGAGGTCTGTACAAGCAACATGACTCCAAACTAAGCTAGTGTTCAGCCAATTAGAAAAAAAAAAAAAAAAAAAAAAAAGGAAAGGGTGACTAAA
>VZRH01002840.1:231704-250320 GCA_013397555.1 Urocynchramus pylzowi | reverse complement strand
AAAAAAAAAAAAAAAAAAAAAGGAAAGTGTGACTAAAGATTTGTAGATGTATCAAGAAAGGTACATGTCTACTATGAACTATAGTATCAACTATACTTGACCAAAAAAAAAAAATCCCAAAACCAAACCATTATTAAGAAAAAGAAATCCAGTGGATTAAGAGAAGTACTAATATGTTTCTACCTATGACTTGTTTGAATGTATTTTATTCAAACAAAACTGAAATACACAGAATAACTGTGAAGGAAAAGCTTTTTTTTTTAATATTACCATATACAAAAGCTAATACTGTATATGAAAATATCTGAAGGACCTAGAATATCTTAAATTCTTCTTAACTAAATTTAATAGAAGTTAATTTACACAGCCAGCCCCAGCTATCCAAAATGCATGAAAGCCAATAAACTAATGGACATGTCCTTTTCTTCGGAGCAGTCTGAAGCACATACAACTGTTCTTCTTGGGCTTCAGTCCACGAGGTACTGAATATTTTGGTCCTGACCCAATAATGCACTTAAATTATTAAATCCTTAAATAACCAGTACTAGACAGACCAGAATTTCTTCATCCACTTCTGCTTTATGCCAGCACACAGTCTAGTTCTAGTTCTGGTACAAGCAAGCAGAAAAGACAAATCATTCTGTTCTCTTCAAGGAAAGACACTGCATGTAACCTCATCTAGTGAAAAAAAAAACCTTATTATAAGAGTTTACAACATTGTGAAATATCCATAATGATGAACAAACACATACTCATTAAACAGTGGCCTCCAGCCTCTCCCTCAACATGGTATGGTGTCTATGAAAACTGTCTTCTACAAGCCAATTTTGCAGACAAATGCGAAAATATTTCTTTTATAGTTTGAAGATGATGTTCCCAAAGCAGTGTTCTGTAATTTTACATAGACACATTCAAATTCACTGTGCAATATAAGGTGTCTTATGTCTTTTCTATCACTTGATGCCTTGAAAAAAAGACAGTAGTTCTGAGCTTGCTTTTCCATTTCAGTTTCTTCCTGTACTCTCCAGGATAACAGGATTTATTTGACATGAGGGTCACAGAGTGGGATAACAAGGAGAAAACACCAAGAACCAAGCTATTAATTTTGTCCCAGGAAGAATCTATTTTAAATATAGCCTATCATATTGTTATTGACAAACTACCTTTATCAGGGTCTAGTGAATGAATGACAGGAAAAGGACAAAATTGCAGGTACAGGATATACTTCAGCCCTCATACATTCTCTTCATGCCAAAAGACCCCCTAGGAGGTTGAAATGAGAGCCTGATCTACTAGAATCAAAATGGCTCAAAGCAAAAGGAAAAAATATTTATATACGCCTGTAGGTACACAGTAGCTTTTAGATTTTACTGCAGTAAGATTTACTTTTGAGCTCCCTCAAGTTTAAACAGTGCTGCTAAAGTAGAAAGAGAAGAAGTCACTAAAAAAACACCAAAATCACATGTGTTTTGTACAGTGGCCTTTTCTACTAATTTTTACAAATTGCTTAAATTACACATCAACAAGTGTCAAAGCAAGAAATCCAGCTTAAATAAAAACCAAATCAAACAATAAAAAGAAAGTTAAATGTGTTTAAGATGAATATTCAAGGTCTCTCCAATACCTGCAAAAAAACCATGGAACTCAGTAATGTTTCTGTTCTCACTGATCTTCTTTCCCTTCCTCATTTTAGGGCACATCAAAAGCATTGGTTTCACTTTATAGTTATTTGGCAGTCTTCTACCAAAGAAATTACCATGGCAACAGAGTATTCTCAACCTTAATTTTTGGTGCTATTTGGCAACACAGAGTTTTAAAATTCAAAACACCTGCAGTTGGATCACAAATTAGCCAGAACTAACAATAGTACATAATCTTTTGAGTGAATAATCTAAGTGAAAAAATGTTTCTGGAACTTCATTATAAATATTTCTCTCTATTTTCTGGAATGCCAGCTTGAAAGATCTAATGATTTTTAGATTCTTAGGAAAAGCTAGCAATTGCCAAGTTTCCTTTTTTCCTTTTTTTTTTTACAAAAAGAATCCTTGTATTACAATATATATTTTATACATGTCAAAATACGTGGAACTAGGCACAAAGACTTAATACAGCTTCATACATTTCATTATAAAAACACATATAAGTAGGGTGGCAAAGGCAGCAAGAAACAACACAAACACACCTGTGGGGAGTATCAGTGTTCAGTTCCAGAGCAGTTTTATACAAATACATACCGCAAAAGAGAATATACATAAAAAACCAAAACTAGGTGAATTTTCAGCCAGATCAGTTTGCTGAACTGTTTTTCCTCATGGTCACATGAATGTTAGCTAGTTCCAGCATAAAAGAGCAAAGTAAGAACACATAGAAGACAGAGATATGGACCACAACAGATCAGACTACAATAAATGAGCTATCTCTTCATTTAATATAAAGATCAAATGCCAACATAGAAAGCACTAAAGAACACAGATTTTCAATTACTGTTTGTGCCAACGTCATGTTGATCAACACCAACGTCATGTTAATCTTGCCTTTGCCATCTGCAGCTACATGAGAACAGGTTTGAATCAAGTGGATTCAATTCTATCCCAATACAACTATCAGAACGTACAAAAATTCTTGAAACACGAGGTAAATTCTTCTGGATTAAACTATTTCACCCTGCTGCCCAAAGCTGACAGAAATGCCACTGTTGGCTAGAGCATCCAGAAAGCAAAACACCTGCAGCTTCTCCAGCCTTTGGTTACTCACCCTGTCAGCTTCCCCAAGGGATTTGCTAAGAATGAATGAATAGAAGCACACCACCCACTTGGGCAAATATCCACCTTCCTCACAGGAAAAGTAATGCACACACCCCTTGTGAATTACTGTCAAACCCTTCCTCCACAGTTTGCTTTCTTTGTATTTTCTCAACTGAAGCACTGAAATATGGAGTTTTTTATTCTATATAGCACTGTATTTCCTCCTGCATATAGAGGAACATAGGAGAACAGTTGTCATTTCTAGTGTAATTTCTCCAAGTGAAAACCACAGTGAGTACTCGGAAATGCTAGAAAAGATCATTTTCATCTAAACGTTTTGAAAAGCAATTCCAAGTACCTAAGATAGTTGGGAAAGAGTAAGGCTAGCCTAGAATTACTCGATCATTGCCAAAGACCAAAATTTAATGGATTTACTGCTTCAAAGTCAGTGTCTCACTGGATGGAGTCAGACTCTCTGCAGTACTTCAGAAAGCATTCAAGTCCAAACCAGGATCATGAGATGGCTAGACACATTTCTAAACCTGAAATACACATCAGTAGTTGTAAATGTCCAGATAAGAAAAAACTGTTATAAACAAGACTCAAAAATGCTATTTTAGATATATCACTGTATCTACTTGGAAGTAGAAACTATGCATGTTTTCCAAAACAGAGGACTACCTAAAGGCAATTTCTAACTCTGTATTTAATTGGTCAGCAAGTTTGAAAACCCCGAGATACCACCCTGCCAAAAATATTTCCATGGAATGTTGAAGGAGGATGTGAGCAAAGCATTCAATACAGACAAGCTCAACTCAATGGACTTTGATGTCTAGGACTCCTTAATCAGACAAGAGCTCTAGCTAGAAGTCACATGTGAATTTCATGCCTCCTTAAGCTTTGACTTTACAGAAAGACAGTAACAGCAGAAGCTGCAGTAGTGACATAAGAATTACGAGGGCGAACACACATGAATAAACAGTAAGAGTGCTGAGGGCTTTCACCCCTCTTCAAATGGTGAACCTTTTAAAAGCAGCTGGAAAAGAGTACTGATCACAAGGCAACACTATGAATCTCTACATTAATTGCATAATCTAAAGCATGACACCACAGCTTGACTACAGTGACCCACAATCAATCTATGTAATTTTTTACATTAATTAAATGGGTCACAAATATGATCCAAACCTGTAGAGGTGAACTGCCATAATTAAAAGAAAATTGTGTCAAAATTGGGTAAGAACCTTTCCCCCTAACAAATACAAAATTCAATCACAGTGATTCCAGTATTAATTTGGAGGTATGTTTGGTGATGTGACTGCTTTGGTTTGAGATTAAAAGATGCTAGTATAAATGGTGGTATGGCCTCCTGAGTCACCACAAAAAAACTTCAAGTCTTGAGTGCTAACATGTTGCAACTTTTCTCAGCTATTCTGAAAGAGCAGAATATCAAAACTGTGTATTCTGGAATTATATTTGTTAGACTGGTTTCTGAGAAAATTAGGTTTCCCAGCACACTGTTTGTCTATCAGTATCCATCTCTAGTAACTTTTGGGCTTACTAAACAGAAATCAAGGCTGACCAATCATCATAGCTCCTACATGTTTTGTGAAAACTGGTAGCCATGTAGGAGTTGTGAACTAACATCAGCATGGCTCGCATGGAAGAAATACACAAGCAGAATTCAATTTTTCATTTTGGCTGAGAACAGTACATGCATACTCATTCACCAGCACATGTGGCTCTGAACCAACCACAGAACACCTTCTCCTGACTGTCCTAACAGGCAGGAAACAGGGCCATAACTACAGTTACTGAGAACACTCCAAAAGCTTAACACATAACCCAAGGAAAACACAATGAAAACTAAAAAGAGACAGAGGAGTAACTGAAGATAACTATATCAAGTTTTATGGAATACTGGACTCAAAGCTGTAATGCGCCAGGCATCACTGGTTCTCACCTTACACACACAATGCATTTTATTTTTATCACATTGTTTGTATTGATGATTTCATCTGGTGATTTAAACTTCAAGGGAAATCAGAACATAGATGACTTGCTGAATGGGATAGAAGAAGTTGTTCTTCTGTGCAAGACAGTTCATGAAAAAAAGACACTTTTATAGTTACTTCAATTGCCCTCAACTTACACTAGTCTCACACACGAAGAGGCCAGGAAAAGAATGAGAAGCCTGTGCAATGTTACAGCATTTGACAAATATTTGTATCTTAATATTACCAGGAAAATGCATTATTATTATCTGCAATTCAAAACAAATACTCATTTTGTAGTAAGACTCATCAATTTCAAAATTTGTATTTCAATGTCACTATACAGTTGTTATTATGCAAGCATAAAGGAATAATTAAGGAAAAATGGTTTCAAGTTGACTAAATAAAACAAAACAGCATCAGGAGAGGAGTGATGAAGTGATGAGTGATGAAGTTGGAGAAATACCTACTAAATAATTTTCCATTTCTCCCTAAATCTGAATGATTAAAAAAACTAGCTAAATACCACAATTTTTAGATTGACTATAAATATACATTTAGTCTGCATTATGAAATCTTAATGTGATAAGAAAAATTACTTTTCTTTTAAAATTTAAACTAATTTTTTTTCAAACTCCTTCTCTGTAAAGCTTGTCCTCTGTCAAAACAAGTTAGAAGAGGCCTAAGTACTGGAAAAAGGCTGGAAGGCTCTTTAGGTATGAAAATTCCCTTTAAAAAGGGGGAATTATCAACTATCAACAAAAGGAACAGCGATCAACTTCTGCTGCTCATGCAAAAGTCAGTGTTCTGGACAGAAGCAAACCACGCCTCAAGTTACATCTTGCAACAGTTACAGCTAATTTTCAGGACATGAGCAAGCATCACCAGTATTGACACATTTTGGAGGGATAAACACCTCTCCCTGTTACACTCTCTTCACAACCTGAAGAAGTTTCAGTCGCCCATATTTTAAAATAACAATAAAAGCTCCTCCTCTCAAAGCTGTAACTTTCAAGAGTGTGCTTTCTTGTCTGATGTTCTGATACCACACATATTACGTTTAGAAAGACAAAGAAATCATCTATAAAAGTAGCATCACAAAAAACATCACACAGGAAGTAGAGTGGTAGGTCATGGAATGACACAGCATAATAGGAAAAGCACAGAATTATGTTAAGTAAAAAACACTGATCACATAAAAATTAGTGAGTTGAGTCCCAGGAGGAAAAAAATATTTAAAAAAAAATTATAACCACTTTCTTCTTATGCCTGGGTAAGAAGCTATTGAGAAACAACTAAGAAGGATTTAGTATCCACATTTTTAAAGGAAAAATCCTTTGTTAAAAAAACAAAAGAGAACAAGAAAATAGGGAAAACAGAAAAGATGTGTTTGTGGTTCATGACTTCCAAAGTATTAGGTATTTTTGCCTTACTTCTTTAAAAAAAGGTCTGTCTTATTCAAGAAAATGTTACCAACCCCAAATTTCTTTGAAGAAGCATGAAAATCCTTTTACTAATAGACTATCAAGTCTAACTTTTAATACTTTGCATCTGTCTTATGGTGCCCCCAGCACAGACACCTGACATGCACATAAAAAGTAAGTATCAAAATGCACCCAGTGAGTACAAGTAAGTACAACCAACCCTGTTCAGACCTAGGGTATGCCAGTGACCAACAAAAGCCATGGCCTCAGAAAACACACTGATAAAAACCTCATATAAGGGAAACCCAAATTTGCATCACAGATCTTTCTGACTTACACTTCCAAACAGGATGAATATTCAGCCAAAGACTATGAACATCACCAGAATGTGAGGTGAACTTGCACTGGCTTCAAACATACTGCAGTATTATTGGCCTGACAAATTCTGAAATACTATTCTACTTCTCACAGAAAAACTGCTCATGCCTTAAGGTCCTGTCCGCTATTATGTCTCTATGACTTACATTTTTTTGTGGGAACTTTTTTCAAAATCAGTAGTTATAGATTTATTAAAAAAAAAAAAATTAAGTGGCACTATCATATAAGCTACTCTTCAGTCTTTTGGAAGGATGGTAAGAATTCATGCAAGTGGGAATGGAGAATTACCTTGCTACACCAGTTAGTGTTCCTTATTCCTTCAATTCAGTTTATAAAACCAATTTCATAATGAGAATTTTTCATAAACACAAATAAATGGGAAAGTCAGTGTTTAAAACAACCCCAAAAATCTAATAATCTGCATTCTTCCTAGAAGTTTCTTCATGACATCAACAGAAACAGGGGAAAAGGACAAATATGAAAAGAAGAAGGAATAAAGTACTTAAAATATCAGCGCCAGATGTCTGACATCTATTTATTAATTTAAATACCTTTCCACAAGTTGTTCTCCATCAGTAGCCAAGATGCCAAATCTCCAACAGATTTGTACAATTATTCCAGTACTACTTACTAACAACATGGAACAATGCTTAAAGGTTCTTGCAAAATCTTCTTTGTTGTGACAGAACAAGTACTCTCACCTGTCTGCCCAATAATATGTTCTTTGTCCAGCCATTGACAACTTTTCTTTCACACCAAGTGCTGGCTCTGTTGGAAGATTTCCTTCTTCTGAAGCTTGCTACCTTCTTCTTCAATCTCTAGGTGTTTCTTACCAAACTGATCTCCCCTTTCCCATCCTTATAAGCTCTCCTCATTCCTCAACCTATTTATTCTTGTTCAACATACCCCATCACCCACCCACCATTTCAGTCTGTGTTAATATTTAAATACCTTCAAGCACACCACTCCCTCCCTCCCTCTGCATGAGCAAGCTACCACCTTAACTGCCCTTTTGTTTTATATTGTTTGGAATTCCTATCTTATCCATGTAAGGTATGCTCCCCTGTGCTATTCACAATCTCTGCAGCATTTCCTCAGTGACACCTGCCTCTGGATGAAATCCACCATTTATTCCTTTGAACCAGTTGCTATTCAGAACAGTTCTTACCAGCCTCTCATGCAAACAGCTTTTATCTGCTCATCTCTTGCTACATTAACGTACCTGTACATGACCTTATGTTTTCTCATATGTGTCCTCATTAAACAGCAAAGAGGATTCACAGAATCATTTACATTGAAAAACACCTTTAAGATGATAAAGTCTAACCATAAACCAAATACTGCCAAGCCAATCACTGAACCCTGTCACTAAGAGCCACATCTACACACCTTTAAATACTTCCAGGAATGATGACTCAGCCATTACCCTGAGCATTCTGTTGCAGTCCTTGACAACCCTTTAGGTGAAGAAATCTTCCCTAACAGCCCATCTGGCACAACTTGATGCCATTTCCTCTTGTCCTGTTACTTGGGAAAAGAGACCAACCCCCACCTCACTATAACCTCCTTTTAGGTAGTTGTAGAGAGCAATCCACCTCAGCTGCTTTTTCTATGTACAGTTTCATTTGGTATTAAATGCCATATGAAGGCATTATTGTGACCCTTCTTTGCAAAGGAAATAACATAATGGTAATTCTTTCATGAAAAATCAGTACAAGAACTTTAAATCCCTTTACTTTATATGACTTGAAAGACATTCAAAAGAGTCACTGAATTTAGTAGTTGGCCACTTTACTTATTTTAGTAGTTGGCCATTAATTACTCTTTACTACTGCAGCACAAGACAAACTGAAAAGAATTTTATCATTGCGTACCAATGAGGATTTGCAATGAATTCACAACTGGCTACTATTCTCTTCTAGGAACATCTCCTCTCCCAAGCCCCCAGATTCTATTATGGAAAAGTCTAACACCACACCTTCCCTTATACAGCCATTTCAGCCTTGCTCCCTTCTTCATTTAGCAAGAAGTTCCAGACCCAGCAATGTAAAGGCTGCTGAAAGACCTCTGCAAGGACAGCAGTAAGCAATTATGCCCATTTACTGTAACAGAACTATTTTTAAATTGTGTTTTACTCAGGCATATATAGCCATAAATTACATTTAATAAAAAAAAAACGACACTGTGTACTGCAAGTACCTCACAGTTCCCTTAAAGTAAAAGTTACTAAGTTTCCCATGACCGTTTGCATGTTTTTTTCATTATTGTACACTACCACACCAAGGAACCACAGATGTTTTTGTTTTATGAGAGCATCTTACTAGCCTACGTGGCCTACCACACACACTTTATATAAACCACTTGAGCTAAGAAAAAGTTTTCATTCCTGTCCTCAAGGACAGTAGTCCAATAACGGCTGTATACAATAATGTCAGAAGTAAAAAACTGCCTTGTTAGCCATGGTTAATTGCTTCAGTAATCTGCTGAAAAAAATCTGTGTGGAGAGCAAGCAGATCAGAATTTGCTGCTAATATTAGTAAAACTGATGATGTGGCAACTCTAGAAACTTTAGAAACAGCTGCTGGAACAGTTCCTAGGGGGAAAAAAAAGCCACAATTCCTCAGAATTTTATCTCACAGAGTATAAGTTTGGAAATTTCATAAGCTTTCAAAAGACTTTTTCCTTAGGACATTTACATGGTCTGTAAAAGAATGTCAGCAATTTAACACTTGAACTGTTTTAAGCAGAAATCAAGCCCTATGTAGCACAACTTTCTTTTCCTTCTTCAAGAAACTTTTGTGCCTACAATTATTTATTAGTAACACAACTAATGCAAGAATTTCTACATGCATTTCCACAGAGCTAAAATGACTGCTGCCAAGTATTCCAGAGTTTAAAAAGAAAGCCGTGTTTGCTTTCCAACTTTGCATAGACTTGTAATATACAGAAAAAACGCAGTGATTTGCCAGTATACTAAGAAATGAACTGATGGAAAAGATTAGCTATTTAGTTTTGAATCGTGCAGAAATTTATCTTTTCTCAGTTCTCATAACTTGTTTATACGCCTTTCCAAGACTTTAGACTGACTTTAGTGACATTTAAGAGAATGCAGAACAAGCTTCAAGGAAGTATTTAAGACCATGTGCAAGCCAGGGATACACAGATCTTGGCAGTGCCAATAGTCAGCCACAGCTTCAATTTGACCACAAAGCATCCCAGACACATATACTTTTTCAAAAGTATCCAAGTGCTAGCCACTCTACCTTAAAAATAATTTTGAAGGGGTCACACATGAACTTCAAGCCAGCTTAAGTTGACCAAGAGGCAGAGACTCTGGGATACATCTGAACCTTACTGGCAGATAGCTCAGTAACTGGTGTCCACCATCTGAGGACCAGTCTAGATGCTGGGGCACTTAACAGAACTGAAAAACCTGGTATAGACCTCCTTTTAGAATGCTTCTACCAATGCTTCTTTTCTTCAAGAAAATGGCTTGGCCAGCATACTGTATAGGTGCTGGAAGAAATACAGCTCATAAACCACAGAGAAAATAGCAAAAGAGAACTTGTCCATAGATCAGCAAGAAGAATTTTCTCAGGAGTAAAGTTCCGAATTCCAGTTTTTCCTTTCAGGGAGCTCATGTATTTTATGCTAATTGTTGGATAAGCAGCCCTTGGAGAACAGTCAAGGACTTTTCCTACGGAAATGCTCCCACTGGAGAGACACATGACCAGGCTCCCCTCACTCCATAAAATCACCCTTCTTTGCCAGACAGTAGCCCAGCAACAGTATTTGTTAATATTTGTGATTAGTGCACTCTGCTGGTCATTGAGATTCACAGGAATCAACTCACCTCAGAGTGAGGGAACCTATACATCAGCTTTCTCAATTACTGGAAAGTTTTATAACAGCTAAGCCATTAAACTAAAAATTTTCCCCCCCTCCAACAGCTTCATGCCTTAAAGGAAAATACTATATTTTGAATTACGAGCAGTTAAGACATCTCACAGCTCAGTCCAATACCAGGTAATTGGTCAGATGCCTCACCTCAAGTCTCACTTCCCCTTTATATAAAGAGACCAGACACAAATATGAAATTGCCCTAAGGGATTCCTCAATTACCACATAGCCCAGGGGACAGCATAAAAATAGATCTTTGATTTTATTTCAGTGAGATGCTGGATCACTGTACTGGACTGGCTGCCCAGTGTTTCAAACTGCCTTAAACACAGTAGTGTCTACAGCACTCTGTCAGTGCTATTTTGAAAGTTTCCATCTAGAATTCTTTTTCATCACTGTAAGAAAGGCTTAGGAATATACTTTAAAATATCACAACATACCTTAGGTAATAGAAACCATTTGGATCCTTGGATCTAATACACTAGAAACCTGAATGCTCACATCAATTTGCCCACAATAGCAAAAAGCATTTTAGAAGAAAGCCCATTGAAGCATTGCACTTCAATAAGTCCCTGAGAGCAACAAGTGTTAATTTCTTAATTACTGTTGGAAACACAACTCAAATACTACATTTTTCTCTACTTATTACCAAACTGCAACTTGTTCTTTTGCAAAAGATAGGAGTTTTTTTTCCCCCATAGTCACATTTCCCAAAAAATAAACTTAGTGACATACAAGAGACTGTATGACCAGGTTCAAGGAAGTATTTAAGAACACGAATGGCCAGGGATAAATAGATCTTGGCAGTGCCAGTATCCAGCCATAGCTTAAATTCTGACCACAGAGCATCCTAGGCACCTGTATACCTAGACACCACTGAAATTTTAAGATTTTTCTTTAAAGCTGATTTCTAACTAGTCTCCTATGAACTCATTATGTAAAGCTATCAAGATTAGACAAATATAAGGAGTCCTTTGGCTTCCCTTTTGAACTCTCTAATTCTCCTGGCTTTACCACTACTTAACTTCTGTAACAAAACACCTGCCAGACAACATAACTGCACATTATGTATCACTCTATTGTAGGTTTTTCTGGTTCAATACCCACCCTAAATTCTATGTTTATTTCACAGAAAGCCACTGCTTACAGAGAAACACATAAGTGAGACGAAATACAGCACAGCTTTATCAGCCAACCAAAGAGCTCCCTCACTGTGGTGGGACAGTCCACCTCTCTACCTCTGTGCCCATCCCACTCATCTCAGGTCCCACACTGCTGCTGCTCCCACTTGCTTGTAAGACCCTGTTAACATCAATCTGTAGCAGAAAACTACTCCAGCAACAAACTTCTTCTGATCACAGAAGCAGGAGGCAAGACCACGTGGCTGGAATGGGTGAGTGAGAAGCCCCAGATTCAGAAGCAGCATGTTCAGACACTTGTGAAACCACAGTTGGAGAATCACACTCCATCAGGGGCATGTCTCATCTGCCTGAAATGCAAAGCAATTCTCCATAAAAAGCCTTATATGAAGGTGCTTCAATGTTAAAAACTCTCTTGGTTTCCACAGAACAAAATGTGAGTAAAAAACCAGACCACGAATAAACAAGATTTTGAATTATATGTCTAATTTATCATCCTAAATCAACAAAAATACAGAGAGGTATATCACATCTGAGTGACAAGCTAGTCATACATAATGCCGAAGAAGGCTGAAAATATGGAAGATCTTAAGTAACTGCAAATAAATACTCACTTTGTACAGAATGCTTCTTGCAAAAATGGCGACCATTCAAAGACTAAAAAACTTTAAGTTAATTTTGTTATCAATTCAAAATTATTTATACAAGCATGCTATACGTACTGTAAAAACAAGAAATATATAATACAGTAAGGACTAGCATGGGTCCATACTCAGATCTTTCACATTTAGTGCACCTTAGAAAAATCATGAGGCAGTTCTTGGTTATAGAAATCAATTCAGCTTCAAGAAGAATAAATGTATTTATTCTTGGAATAAATATTCCCCCTCCCTAATCTTCGCTGATATCCATTCAGACCATGTTCTCTTTACTGCTATAAAGAATGTTTGGTGACCAGAAATTATTTACTTATAAAAGGATGTACTTGAGCTTTCTTCAGTTTGTGAACGAAGACATGTATAACTGTAATTTCAATAGCTCTTTCCTTTTTGTTTTTTGTCTTAGTTGTGTCTGAACACCTAAGGACAAACACAACACCTACCCATGCTACACCAAGTCAACTGAGACTTTACATAAGCATCTCCAAATATACATTTACTTCTGTTTCTATGGTGATAAAAGATTAAATAATTACAGATATAGTTCTGTACAATTATTTATCTACAGCTGAAACTCAAGACTGCAGTTTCAGACTTCCAGAGACTGTATGGCAGTCTTTTTCTCTAAGTTAAGGTTACTCCCTATGGTTTTTTGTCTGATTTTTTTCATTATCAGCCACGCTACCCATACCTGACTTTGCAATACATCAATCTAACTTCTTAATTCACATGTCCAGACTGCTTTCTAAACGTGCCATTACCTAAACTGCTGCCCAGCTAAATCTGAGGCCAGTATGGCAGCTCTAAAGCTAAAGAGTAGAAGAGCTGAGTGTTGCCATATAGAGTATCACAACACAAAGTGCTGGGACCCAAAATAACATAAATGGAATTTATCACCTTGAGTTTCATTACTAAGCTCCATACATAACAATTTTAATTCTGGACTTTGCTTGGCAGGCTGAAAAATATGTGTGTACACACATCATTCTCAAGGTATGGTTTTATCTTGATCCTACCTTTTAGGAAAGAAAAAGAACAATTCTACTGTAGATGACAAGCATTACGCAGACATCAGCTTTTATTATTTAAAACCTGTAGTTTTGTAAATACAGACAAAAATAATTTTGCCTGCATGCGATTAAGTATTACAAATTTAAGAGAAAAATTCACCTGATAGCTAAGTTTTGATATCCAATCAAGTCTGGAAAATTTGATTCACATGTCCCACAGACAGAAACGACTCTCAGCTCTAAGAATTTGCTTTATAAAATATGATGCCTTACTAATATCCAACTTTATCCATTACAGCACTTATGGAGGTACATATTATAACACTTATTTTTAAACACTGTATACAGACTTCATTTGCATTAGCTTCATGAGCTTTCTGCAGCATAGCTCCTTGAGGTAGCTGCAAACAGAAAAGAGGGTAGAAAGATAACTGAATTTGTTGCAATAATTCAATATTGACAGCAGATTAGGACTGTAAAAGCAGAATAACATAATTTAAGAAGCACAGGTTCCAAAAACAACCCTAGACATCTGTAGAGCTCCCATTCAACAGCTTCTGTTTCATACTATTGTGTACTGCTGATCAACAAGGACAATTTTCACATTAAACATGAGCTATCTCTCTTTAAACTTGCCCTCATCCATGATAGTCGATGATTATGTGCTGCCATCTAGCAAATGTTTCCAGAAAAGTTTAACTTTGGAAGCTATTCTGTAGCAAGACACCTGAAATTTCTTAGAAAGCTTTTTAAAATAGGAAACATATTCAAGACAGCAACAGGTTTTTAAAATTATTCCTTCAGCCTACATGCTCGCAAGAGTAACCACAATTGGAGAATACAATTAGGCTTAATACAGACAAACCCTTCAAAAGTAAGACCATATGCAGTGAATATAGAATTGCAAAACTAAAATTTTCATTCTACGACTTAGGCTTTCCTTTGTTTCAGTGAACGCAATGAGTAGAAGATGGTAAGAAATACTGCATTTTCTTCTTTCCCAAGAACTCTAGTCTTGACTGTTTCACTTTGTTACAATTTTCTGGTTTTTATTTCCTTTGCACCCACTCTCCCTCCTTCCCCCACCCAATTCTTCCTTGGGCAGTAATCAAAAAGCAGCAATCCCATACAGTAACATGATGCCCACATTACAAATGAAATTGTGTTTCTTAACCCTTCTCAATCTCAATTTTTCAGTCATGCAGTCACACTGAAACTGTATCCTGCTATTTACCAGCAGAAAGATGGCTTCCTAAAATTACTGCGCCTTGCTGACTGTGGGTTCTGCCAAGACCTCACTTTTTTGTTATTATCTAGGTATACAGTCAATTAGAGAAAACCAAAGAAAACATTTATACACTTTTGGCACAACTCTTATTTGTTAACATGGAAATAGTGTGACATTTTGAAGCACTTACACTGCTACAAACAACTTTTCATGAAAAGAAAGATGAATGAAACATCTAAACTAATTATTTGTGAATATGATTGGTTTCTTATTATTTTCTGTCTTATTTCACCTCATCAGAATAATTGCAATTTCCTCTCTTCACCCGGAGTGAAACACCTTGACTTTGTACAGCTACCTTAAATCTCTCATTCATCCAGTCCCCTAAACAGTACAACATTTTCATTCTTTGCTCCCCATAGATCAGAACAGCTGGGAGACTATTGCTCCATGGAGGTATTATTCTTTAACCAAATTATAATTTAAAAAGTCCAACAACTTTTGAGGTCTCCATTCCTTTCCAATTTCTCTGAAATTAGCCAATGACTTCAAAAGCTCTCAGAAAGGACATAAGCATCACAGTCCACTATCTGTTTCATTTCCTCAGAGCATTTTCTTCATCATCACCATCACCAAATAATCACACAATTAAATGTCCTCTAGTTTCAAAGCACATATACACCTCATGCAGAAGACACTGCAGAAAAAGTAAGCACTTATAACTATCTGTTAGCTACTAATATAAAATATAAACCAGTAAGTAACTAAAATAAAGGTCAATTAACATTAGGATAAGTGCCAGTTTATACAACTGAGAAACATTGGTTTTAAGAATATCTGTTCTTCCTGTAAACAAAATGTGAATTGGTGAAAAAAATTTTGAAATCTATCATCCTAGAATTCCTTAAGATTCCATTTAGCAGGACATGGTATTTTATCTTAATTAAAAGCAGAAGCCTTTCTTTGCTAGAATTAAAACCTGAAATATATAATATCACAGGATTTCACAGAATGGTTTGGGTTGAAGGGGACCTTAAAGACCACCTGATTCCAATCCTGCTGCAACGGGCAGAGTCATCTCCCACTGGACCAGGTTGCTTGGAGTGCATCCAACCTGGCCTTAAACACCTCTAGAGACAGGGCATCCACATATGCACAGCCCCAACACACAGTAGTGCCTCACCACCCTCACAGCATAGAATTTCTTCCTAATATCTAATCTAAACCTACTCTCTTTCAATTTAAAGCCATTCCCTCTTGTACAATCTCTACATGCCTTTGAGAAAAGTCTCTCTCCAGCTTTCTTGTAGACTCCCTTCATATACTGGACTCCTGTAAATCCAGCAAAGACAGACAAGTTTATCAGCTATATAAGGGTGACAAGGTTGTCTCTGCAACAAATCACACCTACTGTATATGGCCTAATGAGAAAAAACCCATATAATCCCTAGTATTGTCTGATTATGAAAAGCTGAAGGTGCACAATTAGAGCTGCTCTGTAATTTGCTTTCCCTTAGCAAAATGGAAGAATAGACAAGAAATATTACTTAACAGACTGCATTTTCAAAACTTATTCCTTTAAACATGGTCCTAATAAAATTTCTCAATTTTATCTCTTATTACAGGAAGACACGATTTTTACTCTTAAAATGTATTCTTACAATGGCATCTCTGTAACAAATACACAGAAGGTATCTGTTATAGAGATAGGAAATATCCAGGTACTGGTAAATAATTTATTTTACATTTTATAATTAAACACCACAGTAATTAATACAGCTCTGACACTTACAAAAGGACATATGCATAGAAATGAAAAATACTTTTTAATCTATTCATGCTAGGTCTCATCCTACTCTAAGCCAGACTGTCCTTCTGTCCCTCTTGAAGAGATGGCATCCAGGATTTCAGTCTCTGTCCTACCTTACATCTCAGATGGACCTATTATTGCAGAGTGTCTGCTTTTTGTAGAAACTGGTAAAAGCTACCTCCTCCAGAACTTTCAGGTTCTTCTTAGGAGAAAGTTATGTTTGAAGTGTAAGATGAAATTACATTCCCAGTGTCCTTACTAAAATCTTCCAATGTTTTGTGCAGAAACTTATTGTACTTTTTTTCTGAAGAGCTCCTCAGTCAAAGAATGCTTCTGTTTTCATCCCTTGTTATATTAGACTTTTTGTGGTGAAAGCCTATGAAACATCACCCAAATGTGAAAGAATCACAAGAAGTCCACACTACCACAATGAATGAAATACCCTGTTCTTTCCTTGGTGATTTACAGGTATATTTCAATGTCAAATCACTCACTTCTGACCTTACATTTGTTAACATCAAGAATCAAAAACTACTGAGTAAACATCTAGATTTTATGCACTATCAAACAGTTTTCCTGATGAAGAGGCTACACTTCACTAAATTCTTGAAACCAACTTGCAAGTTAACCCCTCTCCAAGTTACCATATGCCTAAAACTAAGTAATTTTTGTTCTGCTGATAACTGTAATCAACTGTTAGTAATGTAGGAACTCGTGCTAAGTGCAAGTGCTCATACCACACATGCTCAGTAGAACTGCCAGCTAGTCTAAACTATTAGTGCAACACCTAAAATAACGTTACTTTAGTTGTGTCAGGCTTACTGTACACAATAATTTGCAAATATATAACCAAAGTCCATCATAAGTGAAACACACTTAACCGAATTCACACTATAAAGAGGAAAAAAATATACTGAAACAAATATGAAACACCAAACTTCTTACAGAACATGAAGAAGTTAGCTGTAACCCAATAATTTTTCATTTTCAGTCCTTCCATGTCCAAGAAAATAAGGCAATATCGTTGCCATCCAGAGACAGGCAGCTGGGGCTTTGGCGGGTCCGCTAGATCACCTGCAAAACTCCAGTGTGAACACAGACAAAGCAGGACAGGCGTGATGAAACGACACTCTGGGACAGGACGTCGCACACGTGTCGAAATCGCGTCGCACCCCCACACAAGCAGCTTAACTTCACCCGACAGACGTTTGTTTTCATCACAGCTCCCGCACGACGGGATGCGTTGTCCCACGCCGAGGGACGGCGGCAGCCACCTGCGGCCTTCCCTACGGCTCCAGGCAGCCACGCCGGCTGCGGGGAGGGTCGGCCCTGAGCCGGCTAGCTCGCAGGGCGATGCGCCGCCGCTGACCGTCGCCCCGGCCCTTCCCCGGCCCAAGCCCTCCCGGCCCGCCACCCCGAGTGTCTCACCTCGTTGTTGAGGTTCAGCACGGGAGCCATGGCGCCGCAAAGCCCCGCAGGCCGCGCCGAGCGCTCCCCACGCCGCCGCACGAACCGAAACCGCGCGCAGGCGCCGAAAGGCCGCTCCCGCCCCGCCCCGGAGCCCTCGGTCAAAAACGGGGTTAAAGAGCTTTGTTTGGGGCTTTTTCCTGGTGCTCCCGCGTGAGGAGCGGCGTGGGCGGATCCCGAGCCCGGCCTACCCGAGGCGTCTGGGCCGGTCCGAAAGGGCTCGCCTCGGCCCGGGTGAGGCCTGAGGGGGCGCGGCGCAGCGGCGTTGTGCACGGCATCGCCGGCCGGCCCGCCGTCTGCCTGAGTCCGGAATGCAGATGTAGGCTTGTAAATCCTTAAACTGAAATGGCCTCTGCCCCCACCACTAGTTTATAATAGCAATATTTCGGGGTTTTTGCTTTTCCCGCCTTGTTGCTGCTGAGTGGAACGCGTTACAGGAGTAAACTGTGGCTGCTGCCGTAGCTCTAGACACTGCTTTGTCCCCGCCATGACAACACAGCCTCCGTTTTCAAAGTGCTTTTCAGTTTTTATATTGAGTCTTCCATTTGTGCAGAAGGAAGATTTAGGGCTGTGCAGAAATTATACGTCCTGAAGCTTTGGTTGTGTGAAATTTTATATACATAATTAATTTTAAATAGCGGTGGTGAAGTGTGGCTGAGCACGTGTTTCCGACTGAGTGATGTCTCAGTCTGAAAATTTTGGCAAAGTTATGTCAGAACTTTCCTCATCATTGCCAGTTTCTTGTGCTAGAAGGATTTGTTGATTTAAATGGCTACAAATATTCTTCTATTGAAACTTTTGCAAATCCGTGCTTAAATGTAAGCAAAGCTTAGTATGTTTAGAGAATGAATCGGGGGGGGGGG
>VZRH01002840.1:137326-231589 GCA_013397555.1 Urocynchramus pylzowi | reverse complement strand
GGTTTTTTTTTTTGTTTTGTTTTTTGTTTTTTGTTTTTTACATTCCTGTTTATTTGCTGCAGTATTTAAAAGAACGGAGGTCATATTTGAAAATACTTGGGGAAATTGTTTTAAACAAAACAAGTTTTGTTTATATAAGAAACAAAAAATCAAACAAACGAAACTAAAAACCAAAAGCAAACAACCCAAAAAAAACCATACCAAAACCCCCCCACCCCAAAAAGTTTCAGGAAGTTTACCAGCAATTAGCTGGCCCCTAGATGGCACTGTTGTGCCTAGAATTCTGCTTTGAAGTCTGAGTAGTTAAACAAATACAACTGTTGTCAGCTGTCTCTGTAATGCATTTTATCTGCAGGACCTAGCATTTGGATCTTGTTATATTTTAATGTTTGATTTCTAACTGGTGCTTAGGCATCTCCTGTGAGTGAACTGCAACAAAATCATCCTTGACTGTGCTTTTTATTAAGCCTTACATGCAAGTGAGGTTAGCCCAAGCTAGTCCTTTCAAAGTGTTACTTTTGAGTTCCAGTTAGGATGTTTCTGAAGGTGGTGCTGGATGTTCGGTAGCAGTCTAGGTGTCATCTGAATGAGTAAAGAGCCGACTGAGAATACTTTGAACTCATCCCTTTATCTTGTAGTAAAGGAATTTTGTTCCAACAGCAGCTGAATTTCATTTAAAGCATATGTTCCCTGAGAGTGCTTTGAGTCTCACTGCAGATGAGGGGTGTTTACCACAGCTGGTGCTTCATAAAAGTTCTGACTTGGACAGTTATATCCAGTTTAGCAAAAGTCAGCCAACCGTCAGAGAGTGAATTTCTCTTTGTAGTACCACCAATGTCAGGCAGCTACAGTGATCTACATGGAAAGGAGCTGAATTTGACTGTATCTGAGTACAGATTAGTATTGGATGTGATACACACAATGCTGTCAATATATGTATAAGAATTACTGGATGTGATCTCACATGTAGGTTGTATTTGTTTGCAATTTGTGTAAAATTGGATGCAAAAAAAATCCAGAAGGAAAGATCTTCCAAGAAAAATAAAGAGCTCCTTCCTTTTGTCTTGATATTTCATGCAAAACTAATCCCTACATATGCCAGTCTTAGGGTCCATTGTGCATCTTAGCAAAGAGGAATACAAAACCAGGAGCCAGGAGCCAGCTGCAGTTCTGTGAATCCAACCAGTGCCAGCCTGGCCTCATATCAGAGTTGATTCATCTGTGTAGCCTATTGGGTCATAACTTCGATTTTCCTTTCCATTTCCTCTGAACACTGAAATAACTTGCTTTGAAATTTTATTGTAGGCCCTGATGACGTACTTCTGTCCCTTCTTCATCCAGCAATTTTGTTTTCTTCTCACTTGGTTAGTTGTTGGGGCAGGTAATTTCTTTCTCCCTTGTTAAACCTCAGTGGTTGTCCTGAGTTAAGAATCTTTGTGCCTCATAGCTTCCTTGTTGGCCCTTTGTCATACTATTTTTTGACTTAAGTGCATTCTAAGTCAAGATTTTCTTGTCAGCTTGTCACAGTCAGGATGCTTTGAGGCATTGCCCCATATAACACTTTTGTACTTTGATGCTTTGTTCTGACATTTCCTCCTGTGGTGTCAGTATTTCACTCCAATATTTTGGCACATATTCTCAGTGTTGGAATGCATTTTTCTGAATTATTTTCACTCCTTTGAGAGCAACTGTCTGTGTTTGCACGTTGCAGGGCAGCATATATTTATGGGCTATGAAGATAGTGAAGGGCCTAGAGGGGGAAGCCATACAGGGAGCAGCTGAGGTCACTTGGTCTGTTCAGGCTGGAGAAGAGGAGACCGAGGGGAGATCTCACTGCAGGTACAACTTCCTCATGAGGGGAAGAGGGGGGACAGGCACTGATCTCTTCTCTTTGGTAACCAGTGACTGGAGCCAAGGGAATGGCCTGAACTTGTGTCAGCGGAGGTTTAAGTTGGACATTAGAAAACACCTCTGGGTTTTTTACCCAGGGGGTGGCTGAACAGGCTCCCTAAGAAAGTGGTCACGGCACCAAGCCTGACAGAGATCAAGGAGTGTTTGGACAATAAGCTAAAATATGTGGAGTGATTCTTGGGGTGCCCTGTGCAAGGCCAGGAGTTGGACTTGAGTGATCCTGATGGGTCCCTTCCAACTCAGAGTATTCTACAATTCTGTGTTTCTATTTGTAGGACATAGGATGTTGCAGAACAATACAGGGGAGTTGAAATGGAAAACTGTTTAAAGAAAGAGGGGGTTATAGCTGGGTCCTATTTCTCTGCCTTTATCTTGGCACTCTCCACGTTCATGTGATGTGGTAGCAGCTGTGTAGACCATCTTGTAGCTACAACTGGCCTTGATCCCAGAAGCCATACATAAAAGTTATATTTTTGGAATACTTACTGAAATACGTGATTATTGCAGACACTTGCATTTGTATGCTCAGTGCAGATGTAATGAAATATGTATGAAGTTTTGTGTTGAAAATGACAAGAAGTAAATTTTAGAAATTTCAATTAATCTTTTATGTTTTGTGAATCGAATTTAAACTTTAAGAAGTTTCATAGAAAGAAGTGCCAGTAGTGTTAACTAGGCACTGAGAACAACAAAACCAGACAGTTTCTGCAACTCTTTGTTTCCTATAGCTTGTGTTTTGACTTCTGCCAGAGGAGTTTCTTTTTACTGGTACCAAGACATCTGTTCTGGGCTTGCTCCCTTCCTTTTCGTCATGACAATTTAAAGATGTGGCCACCTATTAAAATGAGTTGCTTCCCCCTAATTTCAACCAATCCCTTTCCACCTATAAGGAACAAATATTTGTAGATTTAAGTTAAAACATAACAGTTACTGACAGACAAAACAGCAATAGGCAGAAAAAAAACCCAAACCAACTAGTAAATAATCACTTAACACAAAATTGCTAAATCTCAGGAACCCCATGGGAGCAAGGAGACTCCCAAAATGGTGGGGTACTGCCCCCTCCCAAGATGGCAGCCCCTGCTGCTGACCTCATGTAGGGACACAAAAGGAAAATGATGTCAGCCTCTTCCCCAAGATACCAATTCTTATTTGTATAGGAAAATTATTTTTAAAATATACAGTAAAAAAATTCCTTCATTCTCTACAAACAGGTTCTATGAAATTAGTTGTTTTGACTTCTAAGATAGAATAGAAAAATTTGTTCTTAATATTGCAGATGTTTTCCTTATTACTTTGTTCACTTTTGAGTCTTCATACACACAGAAGACATAAGTCTTCATGAGTTATTGTCTTTATGTACACATTAGAACACACACTTTGGTGAAACTCACTATATTTACATCATAACTGATCATATTCCTCTATTCTTAAGAAAGCAGAATTAACATTGGAACTCCTTCCTGCTTAGAATCTATTCAACATTCAGCAACACTTTGAGATTTTAAATTTTTTAAAAAATCTGAATTTAATGATTATTTTAATGTGTATGAAAACAGAGCTTAGAAAGAAGATTTTGTGGTGAACTTCCACCTGGGATATTAAGTTTAAATGTGTAAAGCACATTGTTTTCTTCTACAATCCATCATAAATGCATTATTTAATATTTCTTATATCCTACATTTTTCTTTTTTAAGAAGCAGTTCCAGCAGCTCAGCTGGCTATTTCAGTTGCTTGTTGTGTGAGGCCAAAATTTTCTCTTATTACACACAGGTAAAGTGTTAAGTAAAAAATGGGATCCTAATGTCTGCTAGATTCAAGTATTATTATAAATTAAAAAAAAAAGAAATCCCATGAAAGTGTCATGGGTAACTCAAACCATTCCATATGCAGAAACTGTTACAACATGGTTGGTGAGTTTGGAGTAGAAAAAAACAACTCCATGTTTCAGTCCACAGATGACTGCTGAATTTATGATAGCAGAAAAGACTACTCAAAGGCAAGATTCCGGGGGAGAAAAAGACAAAAGACCAAGCTCTCTCTGATCCCTTGCAGGAGGAACACTTGAAAATAAACTGCAGAAGCACTTTGAAGAGAGCCCATGAGCCAAAGGTGGACAGTGGGTCTTTGTCATGGCACTCAAGCAAAAGGTGTGCTGGGAAAGATGAGAATGAAGTGGGTCTGAGTCATTCACAGAGAGAGGTTGTTCGAATTCACAGTAAAAGATGCACAGGGAGTGTGCATCCTCAGCTGTAGTATGAGTCCTTGTACCAAGTCCCTGAAAAGGAATTTGGAAGTGGGTGATGGAGCTTAGAAATGGATGGGGAAGGCGTCTATGGGATAGTACTGGAGTGACTGATGGGATTAATGGGACTGTCTACTGCCTGTATGGCAAAGAAAAAGCTGCAGAGAATGAGTGGGCAAGAAAAGGATAAATTTTAGTATGAAATTTTTAGTAAGTGGGATCAGGAGTAGCAAGGAATCATTGCTACAAATGGAGAGATATGAATGGACAGGTAGAGGAGAAACTTATTGGCTAAACTGGAAGAAAATTTCACATCCATAGAATAATTTTACTTACTTACATAAAAATGTAAAACAAGGCATCGTTTAATTTTACTCTGACAATTCAGAAATTATTTTGTTCCAGAATTTAGATTTAGTAAGCATAAATTTTCTGTATAGGAAAGTCTGAAGGCCAGAGTTTGTCACACCCAGCATTAGGCTTTTAAACAGAATGTTTTATCAGGCAGGAGTCAAATCAGGATTATTTGTTACTTCCATTCCCTTCAAAGTGAGACAGGGATACATCCAGTGAACACTTAAGGCTTATATAAGATCTTATTGCTGAGGGTAACAGAAGTCTAGGGTGACTAGATTCTTGACCTAAGTGCCTCAATTAAAAATTAGTTAGATAGGATGAATCTTAGCATGGTTGTCAATTTAGGTGTGATGAAAAGCTCAGAAATATGGAGAGAGAAACTGGTAGTTACAGTCTACCTAAGTCTGAAAGCATAAACAGATGTGATTTACTCCAGACACAACAAGGTGATTCTTGAGTGCTCCCTGAAGTAATTAAACGCCTTTGAGGCAGTGTCATGTTTCATCAGGTGAATGGACAAAAGCAGCTGGGGAATTAGAGTCTCAGGGTGAATTCCAGTGGGCATCTGACTGATCAAGATTGCTCTCTATTTTCTTTTCCTTTTGGAACTGATCTAGGAGTTAAGTCTGAAGCTGAGCAGAATTCAGGTGGGATTCCTCCCTCAGGAGTCCAGTCCAAGGAACTCATCAAACTCCACAGATCAGTGTGAAGCTTTCTTGCTTCTAAGACGAAGCTTTAGTTTGGTAAATCAAATTATTAAAGTACAAAGAGTACTACTTTGAAAATTGTTTATTTATGCAGTACTGTTAAGTGGTGATTAATGGGAATCATGGTTGATACTAATAGTTTTGATATAGGAGAAAGCTAAAAGACATACAAGAACAAATTTTAACGATGCTCTCTGAATTTCTTTCAGGCTACTAGTTAACAGTTGTTTTTACCAGAATGTGCAAAGGATTGTAGCATTTTAACCTGAGTTTTTTTAAAGGCATTGTTTCCTCATATCCTATTCTTAAAGTAAACTGAATTTTTTCTAGAAAAAAAAATCATGTTTTGTTTCCATGAAAATCAGCAAAATGTAAACAAAAGTTTGGAATGCCCTGTAAGTTTTCCTAAATTAATTAGTTATACTCAGTAGTTCTTCGAGCACTCAAATTTTCTGTCACTGGTCTTCAGACTTTAAAGAAACAGCTGCTGTCACTTAGGTTATGAACATAATCACAGAACTAATGGAAGTTCTAAAAAGTTTGGGTAGCCAAGAGCATGAGCAAACATTGCAATATGAGGTGCATATTGCATTTTACAATGTTATATATATTTCATGCACTGCTCTTATATATCTTCACCTGACCATCTGTTACATCTTTGAATAGGAAAGTACATTACTGGCCAATTTCAGGATACATATTATATAAGCTAGATTGTAGCAACTTGAGAGCAGAAGGTTCTACTTAGTAGCATGTGACAAAGGATACTCATTTGTAGTATCAAGTTCTCAAGCATAACTGCATCATTTCTTTCCTCAAAATGAGCAAAAAGTTAGAACAATTTTCAATAATTTCTCTTCAATACGTAGGTTGATTTTTGTTTTATACAATTTATAGGAACAAAAAAGCTGGGAGACTTTATGCTTTAAAGTTGGACAGGGTTTTCTTGGTTCTTTTTTTTGTCTGTGTGCTCCTGGCTTAGAACTAGTTTACAATTAGTCTTAGAAAGCTAATGTTAATACCTAAACATAATTTTAAGACACAAATTTGAGAGTAAGAATCTGTGGTGAAAATTCTGACTAATGAATCTGTAAATCTAGCACCAGCAGAATTGCATTTCAGGGTTTTTAAAAATGGAGTTGAGAAATACAGATGAAAAATTAATGAGTCTTTTTAATTTACAAGGTTGTTGAACCAGCACAAACAGTAAAAAGTGTTTCATTTAAAAGCACTCCGTGTCATTGCAAGAGAGTACATTATGTGATATACCCAGAGTTTATGTAACGCGATCCTTTGGCAAAGATTAAACGTACTGAGCTTTCAAGCCGCAAAATGATGGAGAAAATCTGGTGTCTTTCCAATGTCAAAGCTGTTGTTGAATGTTTGCTGTGAAACCACTAAAACCAAGATAATTTTCTGAATCCTAAAAAAGCTTGGGGCTGACATGGTGGAAAGCAACTTGGCAGGAAAAAACCTGCTGTCCTGGTGGGCACTAGTTGACCATGAGCCAGAAATGCACCCTCCTAGCAAAGAAGGCCAGAGGTCTCCTAGGTGACATCAGGAATGACATTGCCTGCTGGTAGGTTGAGGAAAGTATTTCTTCCCCTCTATCACATGGGAGACACATCTGAAACTGTCAGTCCAGCTCTAGGCTTCCCAGTGCAAGAAGGACGTGGATATCCTGGATCAAGTCAAGTGGAGAATGACTGACTACAGGACCATATCTTCAAGGGGCATGGAATAGAGCTGGGGCTGCTCAGCCTTGGGAAAGCTCAGGGGGATGAATATATGAATATGTGAATGTATATATGAATGAATATAACAATGAATATAACTATGTGATGAGTGTAAAGGTATCTACTTGATATGACAAGAGGCAGCAGATGCAAACTGATAATAATATCAAAACCCAGTTTATAAGTAAGTTTTTGGTGTTTATTATTCTATATTGAAACAGCTAAGTGATGGGAAGAAGAGTATGCTGTTCCTAACTGTTCCCTCAGTTCTTTGGGTTTTTTGAGCAATTTTGTCATATCTTGAGGGAACACATCAGGGGTAGAATCTTGTATTTTGGTCAGAAGAACACTAGAGTGATGAAAAGATCACTCTATGAGTGATCTAATGAAAAGTTAGCCAGCAAACTTGAATGATTTGAACAAAAGAGCACTCCTTCTTTTGTGCGTGTGTATTTTTGTTTTGTTTTGTTTTGGGTGTTTTTTTGGTTTGGGTTTCTTTTTTGTTTGTTTTATTTTTTTTCTGATGTGATTTTGCAGGAAGGCGGAATTTCTTTTTTGTAGCAAGTGAGTAATGTTAGAACATGTAAGACTTAAGGATGTTGTTACTGCATACATTTATTAGGCACCTCCCATGGTTTTCTTCACAGTCTCCAAATTAGGCCTCCTTTTCAGTCCACTGAAGACTGTTCTGAATAGAGATTCCACCATACAGATTGTCAGGGACTTCCCAGTTTTTCTTCCTGTCTCTTTTTTCAAATTGCCTGCATTATATACATCTGTTCTTGTTTCCAACTTGGTCTAACTTCCATTTCTGAAATAAAAGCCTGTTTTAGATGCCATAAATAGGAAAGTAATTGTGTCTGTTTGCTTGGATTTTTTCATTTTTCTTGCATTTCATTGACGTTTCTAATAAGCACGCCAGCAATTTTATGAACCTCTGTATTTTAATTTATTACAACTGTAGGAAGAGTATTCTAATTTCTTCTTTGTTTTTTCCTTGATATTTTTAGCGTTTGTGAACTTGCTAAGCTTCCTAATAAAACATTTAGTAGGGTTTTTTTCACTTCTTTGATATTTGTGTGTGTGTGTTTGTGTGTGCACATGTGTGTTGTGGATCTGTGACTTTGCTTTGATGCTGCATTAGAGAATAAACAGAAAAGTCTTTTGCACTCCTGAGAGGAATTCACAAGGCCTCCATAGGACTACTACAGCAGCCTCTACATGGCTTAGTTAGTGCAGACACAGCTCTTCACAGATTCTGCTTCTTTCGAAACAAACAGAGCAGGAGAGGAGCTTAGTGAACAAACTGGCAAAGGTGCTTTTGCACAGTGAAGAATACCCACCTCTGTAAAAATTTCAGAGAGAAGGACTGTCATATAGTATATGTTAAGAACATCTTTTAAGACTGCTCAGGTTTGGTTTGCTCAAAATTCTTGCTCGAATTTCAAGCAAGGAAATAAGTTTGGTTTATGCTTTTAGCTTTGTAGCCTATCTGCTGCATTAGCAACATTTCAGGCTCTGGTTTTCAAGGGAAAGGTTATGTCAGTCCTTTTGATTTCTCATTCATATTGTTGGTAGGTGAAAGACCTGACATTTGTGCAGTGCAGTAGTTTTGGAAGGCAGATAGAAAGTTGATAGCTCAGCCTCCAGAAGACTTCTCTGCACAACTTCTGGGGGTTAATTAATGGTAATGGATTCTGATTTTACTCCTCACCCTGATGTGGGAGCTCCTTGGGAAAAAAGAGAGGTCAGGATAGTCATTAGCCACTGAATTCTTTTCTGCAGTTGCTGGCAGCAGGCTATTAGGATGCTTAAATTTATGTGAAGGTCAAAAGAGGCAGTTGCAGGGCTGCTGGATGTCCAGAACTGACAAAAGTTCCTTGCTGAGCATAGCCAACTGTGAAACCAGAAAATCTAGGTTAAATGATACTGGAAATCTGCAGTGCAAAAGCACCTTTGTGCATAGGCTTCACACATAAAAAGTTTGGCTTCAGCTCATGTAAATAATTCATGCACTTAGCCATATCTTTTTTATACCAGTTAAATTCAAGTATCTCATTAAAGCTCAAAAATAAAGATTACTCTAGAGTCGAGCTGAGGGGTTTGGGATGGACACAGCGATGGTATTGTTATAATGATCTGACTGATGGGGATTTTTCTACTACCGCAAGGAGATACTTTCGGAGATGATGAGGTCTTTTATGATCCCATTAAAATGAAAAATTGGTGAAAAAGACCAGAAGCCAATTTCCACACTGCTTTTTGAATGTTTATATAGTCATTAAAGTAATATGTGGTCATCCACGAACTGTGAAAGTACAACAAGAGGAATGAGGACATTCACCTTGCACACACAGCCTGAAAAGCACTCTCTGAATAATTTATTTTTCTGCCCTGGTGTCAACCAGAAACCTGAAGGAAAAGTTCAAAATTACCTGGTTGTAAATTTAAAGTAATGGTTATTTACACCAATTTTCCACTTACTATTTAAACCAGCTTTCCTATTGTATAGAACAACACTTGGAAGAACATCTAAAAAAGAAAAAAATTCCTGCTACACTTTTCTTTGGATTATTGTCTGACAGTTTGGGGAAAAGTTATTAATAAATTTTGACTTCTTTATTCAAAGTTTCTCTACAGTCTTTGTTTAGCTGTATTGGTTTTGTACCAGATGTCTGAATGGGTAAAAATGCCCATTTCTTCCATGTGTGATGCTTTGATGATTCTGTTATTGACTCATAAGGTGTATGCTCCACCTGAGAACCCTGATTTGGGTTGTGTATGGTGGATTATGCTTGTAATATAATTTTTAAGGGACAAATTCTCATTTTCTGATTTTCTAAAAATTCAGATATTTTCAGCAGGTTTCTTTCTGTATCCTGAATATTTCCTGAATACTAGAGAAAGACTATGTGTTCTTTATACATAAAAAGGTGCTGCCTGACATGCGTAATTAATGTTAATGACATTAATATTACAGTCATTTGAATATTTTCCTCAACTCTGTTACAGCAACTTATTTTTAAATTTGTCTATGCATTAGGAATTGTGTGTTCTCTTGGTTGGTTCTCACAGATCTTGTGTATGAACTTCTAAGATTTTCTATGAATTGCTTTGCCTTCTGAAGTTATAGAGATTTGCTGCAAATAAAGTGAGTATAGCAAGGTCAAGAGTTCAGGTTATGGTATTCTTTGTGTTACAGACTGAAATAGCTTTTCTGGTGTCTATGGTAAAGGATAAAGTAGAAATAGACCCAACTGTTGGGTTTTGAGTAAATTATACAATCTCATCTCTCTTAATTTCTGAATTCCAGCTTCTGTTCTTCTGGTTTACTTCTCTGAAATAAGTTAAACCCAATGGAGTCTGGGTTTTTTGATAGTTCTGGGTTGGCTACTGCTGGACTTTACAATAAATACTTCAATAAAATTTGTTAATCCCCACAGCCAATCATTTAGATCCTCTATAACTAAACCTCTTTGATTGTTATGTTTATCAGTTCAATGGCAGGAAGTGTTATGTGCATTTTGAACATATACAGTGAATTGAGGAATTACTGTACTGGCAGAAAATGTCAGTACTTCTCCTGATAGTCTGAAAGATGAAAAAATGCACAAATCTTGGAAAACAGTTTATTTGGCTTGCAGGGGGCCTATATGCAGTTCAGGATAATGTGTGTAAGTAGGGAAGTCTCACAGTTTGTTGTTGGCTATTATAACTGGGAGATCCAAAACCCACTAACATTTATTTCCATGGATGTTCGGATGCGTTTTTTAGCATGCTTTCAGCTATATATTAACCAAATGGATTTTCATTCTGCTTAAGTCAGGAGAGAGAAAATAGTTTATAGAAATTTTAGTGTAATACTGACCAAATTCTGTCAGTTTTATGAATACAAGTCCACACAAGGACTTGCTAAGTTATGGTGAGCAGATTTTAAGTCATTTGTGTGATGTGTGTAATTCCACATAATAGTCTGTGAATATAGTTAGGCACATAAAACAGGTGGTGGGATGCACCACATGTATGGGAACAGGAGATGTTTTCTTTCTCTAAGAAAGAGTGAAAATTTAATCATATTTCTAACTTTATGTCATGCAACTACTAATTAAGGTGGATGTGAAAGAAGTTCAGCTTTTAATATCACCAAGCAATGCCTTCAGACATCACTCAACAGTCAGATCTTATCATGTAATTTCAGCTATTTTTACAAATTTTGCTCACTAATACATAAACAGCCAGTCTTCTACCATCATAACCTAGAAGCACTTTTGGGAAGAAAGTGTTCACTGATTGAAGGAAACTTCCAGGTGCTTATAAGTGTGTGTGTCCTATCTTTTGTTCTATTGATACCAATATTCTTTTATTTGTAAGAAAGAAAAGTAAAACTATGTTGGAGTTATTAAAGGACTTTTCGCTGCTAAAAGGGACAGCTTTCTAAAAGTTCACACAATTTAGTTCACACTGCTTAATGGTAGTTTTTTTGTTTACTTGACAGCAGGGGCAATGTGCAGAGATGTTCATGTTGAGAGAGAGACGTTTTTCACAGTTACAAAACTCTTAGCACATGTGTATCATTAGCTGATTTTGCTGCCATGGAGTTTTTTCTCTTAACTCTGTTTAATGTCTGAGACCCAGATAAGTATGTTAAAAATCTGAGAATAATTCTCTGAAATTTAAATTCCATCACAAGATTCTTGATATTACTGGAAGTTATGAGGAAGCTGGCCAAGAGATTTTACTTCAGTTAAAAGGAAATACTTTCTAGTATTAAAAGTTTATAACATCTGTTGTCACAAAATTTAGGCTCTGATTTATTTAGAATATGTATTATTTACATATTATATAATATGCACAGTATAAAATGCATATATACTTACAATGTAATGGTTAGATATGATCTTGACTTTAAGGATGTTTTTCAAAATTTTTATGAACAGCAAGGGATAAAAAAAAGCTGTTTAGTTATCAAACAGCTTTCTTGCACAATACATTGGATCTTCGTATGTCGGTAGAAATCAGTTTTGTACAAGCATCCTGAAATACTGTGCTTTCCTTTTAATTAAGGAATGCACCACGGTTGGCTTAGAGGTTACTTTATTATTCACCTTCTCATAAGTAAAAATAAATTGCATTTCAGAATATCATTTTTCAAAATATGTAAAATCAGTCCTTCTATCTACAGCCACTGTTAGTCAGTTTTAGATGCAAAGATCAGCTCATGTCTGTAATCTGTAATTCTCAACAGAATAGGAAATGTGAGGAGCAGAGTTGTACTAACAATAATATGATTGTTCATTCATTCTTAGTTGCTTGATACCAGGATGGTTATTGGAGGAGCTCTCTGTAGGGGAGTTGTCATTACTAATGGTTGTTGCCAGTATGATTTGTGGCTGTAGCTGAAAGCAAAATTGCAGCATCAGATTTCTACAGTGGAAGTTAGACAGTAGTGTTCTTCAAAGACCTCTTCAGTGCTGCATGAAAGGTGGCAAAAGTCAGATTACAATATTTGAAGTAGTGGGATACAGACTTTAATACAGCTTTAGCCAATAGAAGAAATATATGAGTCTGTATATGAAGCAGTCACATATATAATCAGATACAGCTCAACCAAGGTAAAAAATATGTTTATTCAGTTGTTTCTTTTCACTTCTTTACAAGGAACACCACCAAGCAGTTATGAGAGGTGGCAATCTCTTCAGAAAAATACAACTGGGCAGAATGTCCTTGAAAATACCTTAGATAGCATAACAACTGCCCACAGCCACATGGGTGCAATATATTGTGATATAAACTTCTTGCAAGAGAAGAAGATGAAGGAGCAACGATTTCATAAGGCATGTTCTCTTCTCAAACTCATATGCCATGTGGAGAAGGAAGTATATATTATGACGTGATAGAAAATCGGTCTTGCCTTACATGCTTTGAGGTCCTCAGTGGAGATGTTTCTGTGTACATCTGTGCATAGAAGTGGTATATGAATGTCCTTACTTAGGTCAGTCTGCATTACAACTTTTGAAATACAATAGGATTTCGGTTTAGTCTTCATGGTTATAAATGAATTTATGTTATGGTATTATGCTTATTCTACACGTACTAACTCCATGATAGTCACAAAAGGTCCTCCTGGAGCTGCTGGAAAGTCAGCATTTCATTGCTAACTCTCATTTCAATAATGTTTTTGCCTTTGAATTTAATTTCAGAATAATTTGTTGTCTAAAAAACATATTACCAAGCTCTGTATTGTTAGGTTAGAATTCAGTTATGTAAATCATAAATTAGTTAGTTAATAAATAGTTTTTAAATATTAAATACTGTTTTCAGATTCTTTTTACTTAATGAGGTTACTTTTAAAAACTGAGGTGTTATTAGTTTCCATCACTGTACTGACATAGGCACTGTTATAATATATTCTTATTATATTCCTAATTCCTATACATTCTTATATTCCTGGGATATTCAGGGTACTGAAGCAAATGGCTGTTGGGGCATTGAGTATTGTTTCAACACTTGTTCCCAACATCTGTTTCTCATTTGAACTTTCTGTACTCCTTTATTTTCCTGCCCTGTCTGGGCCTCACTGTGAAACAGAGCTGCCAAAAGGAAAAAGAAAGAAAAAAATGAAGTTTCTGGTCCCTTGAAACTCTGGTCAGGCAGCAATGTTCTGCAATATTTTCTTTTTTACACCATCAGACATGAGAACATGCACTCTCTCTTATTTTACATTTTTCCTTGCAGGAAAAACTCTAGCCAACTTTATGACAGAAGAAAAGAAGCAAGAAAGGCTGATACATGACTCCAGGTTCCAGAAGTTGTTTTAAAAATTGTGGTCTGCAAATAGAACTACCAGTCTATTGATCTGGACTAAGTCATCCTTCAAAGGAAAATAATTTACCAGGACTCAGTGGGCAGCAGTCCTGAGAGCACTTACCTTGAAGAGCCAAGATGTTCCAGAGACTTGTGTTGTGAATGTGTGTTTTAGGGTTGCTTAAAGAATCACTGGCAATGATCCTGCAAAAGCAGGATTGGTGTAAAAGCAAAAGCATAGTAAGTTCATTGCTCAGGTTTACCCTGCTACTTACTAGATGGCTAAAGTACACAGAGAAAAAGCAAACAAAAATCTAAACCCATTCAATCTGCAACCAAAATCAACCCAAAAATTACCTGTGACAAGGCTTGGGGGCTGAGGGAGGAGGAGGGGGAGGAAAAGAAATGGTTGGAAAGGATAAGAATCAAAAGGAAAAAGGAATAAAGAATAGACCCCCTTGCTAAACAGAGCCCAGGAAATTTTTGGTCTAAAGGTTTAAACATAAACTTAAGAGCAGTTAGTCTATAGCTTAAGTTAAACAATTGAACAATTCATACAGAATTTATGGTAGCACAACAGCAACTCACAGGCCTAATTTACTTACAAATCTAAAATACTTAAGAATCCAGGAGAACAACATTCCCAGTGTATGTGCTGTGGCATATTCACATTAGCATGCACACGGATGTCAAGGAGTTCAGGTAAGAGATATACCTCTGAAAAAATTCCCTTCCATTTCTGTGAAGTACTTGTGTCAGATGCCTTTGCATCTTCTCAGCAGGCAGGGGTTGAGTCTGGAGGAGGGCGTGTATCACCATCACTGTTGCTCAGCGATCCTCAGAGTACAGCAGCGTTGGGAGTTTGCTGGCTCTGAGAGGCCCTGCTCAGAGGGAAGAGCTGGTCACAGCTGCTGCGGTCCAGGAGGGCTCCAAAGGTCTCACTTTGGACTGTGGTTTATAGGGTTACAACAGAGTGAGCTTTGGTCATATTGATTGCTCATCCTGTCTGCAGTTCAGGTAGGTAACTTTCTTCAAAAAGTGTTATTTCCCTTGGGCAGTTTTTCAGGCATGAAAAATAAATTTCCAACACTGTTTGTTGAAAAACAGCAGCTTGTTGGACTGCACTGATTCCTGGGAACAGTTTTTCTGATAAGCTTGAGAAAAGCTGTGCCCTAGTGCTGTTCTTCAAGGCCTAATGAGCATTTCTCTGATCATAGTTTGGCCTGAGAGGGGCAGGGGATGCACCATCACAAGTTATCTCAATATGGCACCTTGCTTGAGTTGGACCAGGTTTCACTTGACAAAAACTAGCAGTACTACCCAAATCCCACTTCAACAAGTGTCCATTGGAGACATTTTAAAAACACATTAAGGAGATTTAGTGAAACTGACATATATTTGGATTTTCATTTTTTTTCTTTTAAAGTAGACAAGTATTTTCAGAAAATTCATTTACATATAAATGGGCTGTGAGAATAAAACTGTATAGCGTATTTTTGTAAAAGATGGAAAAGTTTTCTTAGAATTCTGAGAAACTGAAATTTGTCTAGAACAAATGACAATTGGCAGTGACTCATGGGATGCAGCAAAAAGGGACTCTGACAGATTTCTTTGTCACTAGGAATGCACTTAGGTGATAGCAAAGCTGGTGCATTTGTGTGGGTGGGTTTTTGGTTTTTTTTTTTTTTTTTGTTTGTTTGTTTTTTTTTTTTTTTTTTTTTTTGTTGTTGTTGTTTTTTGGGGTTTTTTTTGGTGGGTTAGTGTATGATGGCATTTTAGTGTTCCAGCAGTTGACAAAGGAAGAAAAGACTGTGTTGTATTGTCTTCTCTGCCTTCCAGTTCCTTCTATGATGAATTAAAATTTTTCAATCATGTAGCCAGCTCAAAGAGAGAGAAGTTCACATTGCATTGTGGGACATGTTATTTGGAGAGCCTTGTCTGAAATGGATGCCTGACATACAATTTCCATAATGCAGTATAGGACCTGGGAAATGATACTTAATTTTTTTTTTTGTGTCAAAAGATTGTTTCCTCTTGGTGCATTATAAGATATATGGGTCAGAGAGACTCACAATGAAATATTTGATTTTGAATTTACATAAGAAAAACAGTTTTCCTGTGGAAAATTCACAATGAGCTTTAGTAACAATGTTAGTTAAGCAACTGTTTATTCACTAAACATGTGGAACGGTGCTAGCTCTAGTAAATTCATTTCCAGTTTGTATCCAAGAGCCTTCAGGAAGACAAATATTTCAGTAGAAACTGGTGATCTAGCATCAGTTTTGTTCCTTTTAGTTTAAATTAATAATGAACTTACTTGTAAAGACTAGATAAAATTTCTGTCATAGATTTGTTTTTATGGCAAGCATTGTGAGGAGTTACACTGAATGGAAAAGAGTTTCCCATGTCAACCATAAACATACAAAAAACAATGAATCACAGACTTTCCTTTCCCCTCTGCTCACTGTCCCTACATACAGGATCCAGTTGTTCCAAATTTTGCTCTTGAAGCATTTGTAGACATAATTTCCTCAACAATTACTTAGTCTGGAAATGTTTTTAACTATAAACTTGTGTTTTCAGGCAATAATCCAATTTGAGCTGTTATTCAGTCAGTTCCATAGATGACATCTCCCTAGTTTCACTCTCAAATGTGGATTGATTTATACACCTTCACACTTTGCAACTTTATTGTCACAATTGTGTCTGGCAAGCAAGATAATACTCCCTTGTGGAGAGGTATGCCACTTTTATGTTAAAAGTCACCTGCATAATTTGAAAACAATAGCAGACAAGGTTAAAGGATTTTAGCAGTCAATAATCCTACGTAACTGCTGTAAAATAGAGAAAATGCTGTGGATAGCAGGTAGGGCCTTCTCATTTTCTGCTCAGAGAAGCAGAGAACTTAAGTGATACTTCAAAAAAATTGTTAAAAATAGGAGAGGCCCAGGTATCAGACTTAAGTACTTGTAGACATGAACCGGGAAGGAAAAGTGGTCATGCCGACATCATAGTTCTTACAGTCTGCTCCATGTGAAAAAATAATGTTGTGTATTTCATTTCCTTATGAAAAGCACTTCATTGCTCTTAATAGTGCTGAAGAATAAAGCACCACAAATACTTTTTGAGGCTGCTGGATAGTTATTATCATCATTTTCAAATGCAATAAACATCCCAAGTTTATTAATGGCCTGAGACAGAGCTTTAATTCTTTAATTCCTTTGACTTAACCAGATGACGTTTTCAATACCATATCTCCTATTTCTGGGTGTTTTCTTAATACTCAGTGGAAGAAAGAAAAGGATTGGTATCCATTGGATTGGTATCCATTACTTCGAACTTTTCCTGTTAGGTCTGAATCTCCTGAAGGTAGTACGTGGGCTGACATGTTTATCCTGTGCTCCTGAATGAACATCAGGAGAAAAACACTAGTAAAAAAATGGTAAAAGGACTTTTAATAAGAACTGGCTTTGAAAGTTCAGGTTTCAGTAGCTCTTGTGAATCAAAGTAGCAATGTGATCATAGTCTCTGAGTTACCACATCACAGATTCTAAACAAGTGGTATGTGCAATTGAGCCTCCTGTTATGTGTGCAGGAAATTCCTTGCTCAGTGCTGTAAGTGTAATGTTACAAGACTTAGCATCTGGAAATTCTGAATTTTATTGCTGCTTAATGAAGACTAGTAGTATTTTCACAGACCCCATCATTGGTTCAGCTCAGGTTGTTGTATGACAGCTTTCCACATGGAATTATAGAATGGCTTGTGTTGAAACAGCCCTTAAAGACAATCTAGTTCCACCCCTCCCTGCCATGGGCAGGGACACCTTCAACTAGAGCAAGCCGCTTAAAGTCCCATCCAGCCTAGCCTTGAACACTCCCAGGGATGCAGAATGAACAACTTGTCTGGACAACCTGTTCCAGTCCCTCACTAGTCTCATATTAAAAAAAAATGTCCTGAAGTTTAATATAAACTTAATCTCAGTTTAAAGCCATTTCCCCATGTTCTGTCACTACATACCCCTCTAAAAACTATCGCTCCATCTTTTTGTAGGTTCTCTTCAGGTACTGGTGATGCCTTGAGAGGCTCCCTGGAACAAAGGCTAGACAGTGTTAGAGGAATACAGTAGGTATTTATTAAAAGGCCTTCAAAGTATACACCTTGGGCAGTACAAGAGCCTGGCTGAGGCTACACCCAAGATGGATACCAGGTCACAAGTTTTGGTTTTTTATAAGTTTTGGTTCATTTACATGTTGGAATTAATTGCCCAATTACAGCTTCAGGTAATGAAGCCCCATCCTCCTAGTTTGCTCTCCTCAATTCACTGTTGTTTATACTTTCTTGGGCTTGAAGATGTAAAGGTGACCTTGGCTTTCAGGCTGGAAAAGGATTGTTTTGTCTAAATAAACTGTGAAGAGAACTTGGTAACACTCTATATGTAGTTCAGAGTTATATACTAATGCAGTAGAGAATCTGAAAATATGAGAGCTAAAACTTAAGGCATCACTGGAAGGACCCAGTTAGGTCTCCCCAAAATTTTCTCTTCACTAAAACCATAGAATTCTTACACAGGATCTGAAACACAAATGAAGACTTTTCCTACTTAAGCATTTTTTATGATGTGGAAAGAATGTGATTTTAAAGCAAGATCTGTGTTTCAAACCCAACTTTTGTGAGCTAGGGCTATGGAAATAGGTTTGGCATTATCACTTAGAATTTCTACCAGCCTTCCTCTGGTTGAAGAGCTGCTTTACTAGCTTTTGGAAGGAATTGAGCTGGCAGCCCTGTTGAGGCTGGATGAAAAGATATTGCTGGTGCAAGCCAATCTTTTGGCTAGCATCAATGATGCTAGCAGTCTTTTTTTTCAAAGTACTTGGAGTTTGTGATTTATTATTAAGACAAATGAGTGCCAAAAGGAGGTTGCCCTCTGTTCATTTAATGAAAACAGAAAGTCCCATTGAAGCAATTCTTTTGCTTGGGCAGATTATTGCATTTATGCAAAATAAACTCTTAAATGTCACATTCTGTAACAGCTTTCTGATTACAAATTATAATTTTATATATGTACCAAGGTTTTTAAGTGGTAATTTTCATAAAAAGCTGTTGAATTATAAAAAAATCTGGCACAGAACAAAGATGTATCCGTGCTCCTTGGGTTCTAAGTTCTAAAAGCAGAAATTTTTTTTTGTCTCACTAATTTCCTTAAATACTTGATTATATATTGCTTGTGTTGGAGAGCTTCCAAATAAGCCGAGCACACTGAACTATTTCTTGAACAACAATAGCATATAGAATCTGTCTTTGAAGGCTTCCACAGTGTTTACATTAGTGGGGATTGTGACTACTGGTGAAGGGAAAATCACTTTTCACTTTCCTCTGCACTAGTACATAACGATCAAAGTTAGAAAACCGCCTTTTTCTTTAGAAACCAGTTTAAAAAAAGTGAAATGCAGTATGATCTTGTAATTACTCTTAGGCTGCCTGTGCTGTTTTGCATGCCAAAAAATCCTTTCATCTAGGAGGCATTAGTATAAAGTTTAGGCAGGCATCTATTGTTTCTTATGATGTGCCATTAAGAGCTTCAAGCAAGCACAGTATTGAGTCAGCTTTAAAGCAATCCTAAGCTCTTTTTCTCTGCCTTTCTCAGAGATGTATCAAAATGCAGCAATAATAAAAAGCAAAAAGATCAAAACTTCATTGATTCCCAAACAAATAATAAATCAAAAGCCCCAAACTTAGAATAAGTACTTCTGAAGTGTCAAAGATTTCTGTTATTTCAAGGTAGCCAGGATATTATGCTGCAAGACTTTCATGCTTTAGCAAAAACTCCTCCATGTAGCTGTTCATGGAGATAAAAGTCATCAAATCATTGTGGTTAGCAGATGTAAACAATATTTATAGCGAGTCTCCTCTAATGGTGCAGATGGCATAGAAATACTCATAGCAATACATTAGGAAAGCTGATAGAGTTACAAAACATTAAAACAGAGGAATACCCTTGAATATCCTTTTGAGACCAGGAGGCAAATTTATTCTAATATGTTGAAGCGCTAAAGCAGAGCTGTGATACAAATTCTTCCCTGCCATAATATGTCACAATGAGTGTCTTGTCAATTTTAGGTAATTACCACTGTGAGTAATCCCAGTAAGACATTACCTTAAAAATAGCTGATGATCTCATGGGTACTGGAAAATTAAACTCCCCTGCTACTATATTTTTTCCATCTCTCTACATTAAATTTATAAGAAAAGCTTAAATTCCCATAAGTTCTCTAAAAAATAATTGTAATATCTTAGTAATTTCATATTTGGACTCTGGCTGATGAATTTGAATATAAATTCATTCAGTGTTCTCTGAGTTGTTAGACTGAACATACTGCATGGGGATAAACACAAGCAGGAGATGAGCTATTGGCTTTTGCTTATTTCAAACTGCTCAATTCTGACTAATCTAAGAAATTTATGGCCACTCTTTTCTGAGGGATGGATTCATCATTTGGTTTACTTTTGTTTTTGTGTAGCGTATCTAATGAGTACTCTCTGCTTTTAAAGAAAATCTTTCTACGAAAGGTTAATCTACAACTTGTTCCCTGTACACTTTAACTCATTTTGTTTGTTTTTATTTTCTTATTAAATAAGGAGACTAGTGCAAAAAACAAGCCTAAGAAACAAATCACCATCAAACATTAATTTGCATTAAAATGAAGCTTTCTTGCTTTGATTTGAAATAATTAAAGGAAAGATTGTTAAGTGGAGAAGAGTCTTCAGTAGCTAATGAGCAAAGAAACTCCAGAAAATCAGCTATTTGCATTTATGTTGAAACTGAGTCAAGAAAATAATTGCTAGATAAAGAGAACCTTGAAAAATATTAAACATTTCAAAGTAAAACAAAAAATAAAAAAAGTGAAATAGATTAAAATTAATGAACAAATATAGAAATCAAGAAATGACATTGCATTGCCAATTTACCTTTATTTAAGTGAAAATGAGGGAAGGGAAGAAGATATTAGTAATTCAAGGTGAAATCTAAATTAGAATGAAGGTGATAGTAAAAATGAAATGGTTGCAGTACGAAATCTAATTTTCCTAAGAGATATGCTATGAGTAAGCCATACTGGTTTAATGGATAATAAAGCATGGGTGATAAAAGATTAAAAGTGAAGCAGAATAACATAATGACAGAAAATGCATATATTTTTTTAAATTGGTAGGTTTTAAAAAAAATATATGTATGCAAGATGAATATTTTAGGCTTGCTTACTTATGAATATTTAGGCTTGCTTACTTATGAATATTTAGGTTTGCTTACATCACTTAATGATGGGCAATGGTTTTAAATTGAAAAACAGTAGGTTTAGGATGTTGGAAGTTCTTTACTATGAGGGTCATGAGACACTGGAACAGGTTGTTCAGAGCAGCCATGGATGCCCTCTCCCTGGAAGTGTTCAAGGCCAGGTTGGATGGGGCTTTGAGCAATATGGTCTAATTGAATATGTGCCCTGCCTGTGGTGGCAAGGTTGGATATCTTTGGATATCTACAGCCAAGTCCAGAACAAAATGCAGATTGAAGTCAGCAAAGTGTTAAATTTTGTGTTACAGCTCACTGCACATGAAATCAGTTTGAAGATCTCACCTGAGACCTTAGTAAATAATCATGGCTAGCACATCTCTGTAGGGGCCCTATAAATGATAGTTTTGTCAACATGAGTAAAGTGTATGTTGCTTGTTTCAAGGGTTTTGCAATTTCTGCAAGTTATGAGAAATAGCTACATAACTCATAATGACAATGGAGAAAACAGGTATGTGCACTCAGTTTCTAAGTAACAGAAGAGCAGGCTGGCTGCTCTAGGTGTTTGAAGCACAGATTTCTTGTCTGGCACACTTCTGATGTGCAGAATGTTTTTAATGGCCTGTTCTCATGCACTAAAAATTATAGATCTTATATGTACTACTGCACCCATTTGTCTGATGGGGCATTTTTCAGTAGATTAAGGCTTGTGTTGGAGGCCTGTGTTGGAAAGCATGAAGTCATAATCAGCCAAAGGTGTAGCACTGTAGAATTGGTAAGATGTTGAGGTTCCTGGGGAAAAAACAAATAGTAAAAGAAATCAAGGAGGATGACAAATTTACGAGAAGTCAGAAATTGTATGACAAGAAATCAGAAGCTGATAAACAGATAAAAAAGGGAAATGTTCTATGGTTTGTAAGTGTGCAAGATGATTCTGATAGTGACTTTCTGTGAAGTAACAAATGTAAGGTAATAATAACCTAGACAAGGGGCAGGAAAATTGCTATAGGAGAGGACCAAAGAGAATTTTAATCACCAATATTGCAAATCCCCTGGATTTTGAGGACATTAAAAGCAAACAATAGCAGACTGGATATGATAGAGGAGAGACCAAAAAGATTGTGGTTAGGAATCTCTACAGAGATTCCTAATAGAGAATAGAGCTCTATTAGCTCTTTGGACAGCTGAAGGGGAACTGATTTGGATAAAAAAAATATGAACAACAAAATAAATGAGAACATCCAGTTATTGTGAAAGAAAATGTTTCCTGGGGGTAGCTGTCAAAATTGATAAAGCTGAACAGTCTCTTTGTTACTTACATATCTTTTTCTAATGCTTTAATAGTTCATGGCAGGAGATAAAAATGAACTTCATTTCCTATCAGTCATAGGAATTTTATTGGGTGACAGTGTAATAATATTTTGTGCTGCAATGGTCAGTTAAATCTCTGTAAAGTTATGATTGATATTCATCTCATTTGCATTTTTTGACCTTTATTGTACAGTTGTTTTCCCTACAAAACTACTGCATTTAATTTTTTCTTCATCCAATATTCTAGTACCTGACCCAATTGTGACACCATGATTCTGAAAGTAGTTATTTAACTGCTTTGGGCAGCCAAGGTCTACAAGTGAAAGTCCGAGCAGCCTGAGAGAATATGAAGTACACGCATTAACTCTAGTCCATTACCATCTAGTACTTTGGAAAATACGGAGTTCTAGAACAAAACCATTCCTTGAATTAAAGGTTTAAGTTTGACATAGAAAAGGCCCACAGTTTGCTTAAGAAAGGGTTTGAGTTCTTACTCAGTTCATCATAATGACATTATAGTGGAAGCAAAACCACAGTTAAGCAAACGTGCTGACCTTGTGTGAGCCCTGAGGCTCTCTTTGCTTCTTATATGGTGATATAATGGAGGCATGAAATCATACACAATGTTTTCTATTGACGGCAGTGCTGTGTTTAATATTGCCATACAGAGATCAGTTTAACCACACGTACTTCTGGCATGTGAATTTGGACTTCATCCTAGTATGTCATGTTGCTTAAAGTCACATTTACTGATTTGAAGTGTGAGTTTAGATGTATATCTCAAGGAGGAATATGGAGTACAAGTTATTTCAACTGAAATATGGACTGGCATATTTTTGTTTATGGTTCTCACATGTTCACACATTCCATGCTCAACAGGGACAAGGGTTGGTGGAGTGGTCTGAGGTCTTTTTTTAGTTGATGAAAATTTTTATTTTTTTATTTGAAATTTTTTATTTTCAGCTGTCATAATTTCCATTGGGCATTGCACAGGACCCTGCCCTGAATGAACCTGTGTGAAATAACAAGTTGTAACTTTGTAACTGATTTAGCCAAACGCCGCACATAACAACAAACCATTAATACCTGCATTTTGAGTAGCCTTAGCTTTTTTAATAAAGTAAGTGGAATCTTGATAAAGCAANTTTTTTTTTTTTATTACCTGTATGTGTTCCAAGCTTTGTTTCTTTACTTACAGAAATAAGGAATGGAATAGTGTTAATGTTTGTTAAAAATTAATAGTGAAAATTACAGAGAAGTGATCTGTAAATCAGTTTGTATTTCATCTTAGGTTGTGAATAAATTTCAGTTGCAAAATGGTAAGTTTGCAGCAAATCTCTTTTGCCTTTAAATGCATCTCAGATAAGTTATATTACTGCTGTTAATTAGAATGAAGTGGTAGTTTGCACTTGGAAAAACATATTAAAATAACATTTCCATGTTTTCTTTTCAGAACAGAACTGCATTTTAATTTTACCTTTACAATAATCCCATTAATTTAGAATAAGAAAACATTAAACAACTGGGACCAAATTTTCTTACATTTTGTCAGCAGCTGGTGGAACTAGTGCCTTCAGTTCAAATTTCCTCTCTTTAGATTCATTAGAAAAGAATCCAGCTTGTCTGCTCTCATCTTCCAGAACAGTACAGTTTGTTCCCAAATTTTAACTTACATATGAAAATAGTGGAAAAGCTTTTAGTCCTTGAGATAATGTAAACATTTTAAATTGGTTTGATTATCAGAGTCATGGATGTGTTTTTTACTCAAATTATTACAACTGTGCTCCCTAATGTGAGTGCAGTGTCCTGTCCCTGTGTTTTCTGAGGGTATACATTCCCTCAAAAAGCCTGTCATATCATAAAACTGTGTTTATATTCTGGCACTGTTCTCTTTTTGAGCTCTGATGGAACTGCTACATCAGTGCAACTTGGATGTTGTACAAGTGGTGTTTCATGGTTACTACTTCATGCAAACACTGAAAGTATGAGCAATAGATAAACACCACCCATTAGTGTGTTTGCTGGCAAGGAACAGGCCAAGGCAGTTCTTCTGGACAGACAATATCAACTTTTCAACTACATGTTTCTGTTTATGGAGAGTGATGGGTTTTTCCGTATTTATCTATCCAATGTTTATGTATATAAAGATTTTTGTTGTGTTGGAATCTAAATAGGCACTGTATGTGTGCCAGTCTGGCAAAATCACTGCATGTGCATGAAGACTTCAGGAATAATCAGATCTGTAGGTGGGAGTTGTTAAGAAACAAATACCCAAGACTGAGACATAACTTTGTGCTGCCTGAATAGAGAAATTTTGTTGTATTTTTGTTCAACTATTTTGTTCCTCATAAATTGGCATACCTAAACCTTTCACAAAACCAGCATCCTCCATTTAGGGGCTCAATGATTACAATTATCTGCTAAAGCTGACTTATACATTATAATAATCTCTAGAGCTCTTTAATTCTGTACTTACACTAAGAGTATCATGCCAAGCCACCTTAATCTAGTGTTTCTGATAGCTGTTGAAGAGTTTTAACAGATAATTCTCATCATAAGCCACCATGACTGAATATTGACTTATGAATGTTGTGTACAAATTGTTAAGTACATTTTTTAAAGCAGGGATTTCACTAGAAAAGAGTACATCATCCTTTTTCGTTCACACATAGGTAAATTTCTCTCAAACTTAGAACAAGGCAAATTCCAATGTACTTTCTTTTTATGTATTGGAAATGAGTAAGCATGAATAATGTCTTAAAGAAGAATGTCCTAGGATATATGTTGCTAAATATGTAGGCGTTCCAGATTTGTGGTAAACAATTGCCACAATTTTTTTTCCATCTAGAACACATAAATTTGGCTATAACCATGATCAAAGCAAAAGGGGAAAATATTTAACACTCCATACCTCATACCTGCTGTTCACACAACAGCCATGTCAGGTATGGGCAACAAGGAGGCTGACATCTTGTGTTACCTCCCCACCAAAATGACCCTCATATTCTGTCCATATTTTTGTCTCTGGCAAAGTGCAAAGGCAGGGGAAAACAAAGAGAAGGGTGAACTCTTAAACTGTATCATTGCAAGTTGCCAGAGATGATGAGTGAGGCATTTTAGGGAGAAGAGAGAGAGTGTGGACAGAGCTGACTAAGCTTATTGTGGTTTTTGGAGTCAGAGTGCATAATCAGTTTCCAAGAGGCATGCGTATCTTCTTCCTGTACAGTGTGGTGGCCATCAGCTTCATCCTGCAAAATGCTGGGCTACATCTTTCAACATCTTAAACTTCCCCGGCCTTACTTGAAGAGTATTCATTACTTCTGAAGTCTCTTATATATTTTAAATAACAGAGATGAGAGTGTCTGAAAGTCTATTTTTTTCCCAAAGCAGCCAGAATTTGGGAGGTATGCAGCAAGATTTCTGTGGTCACATTTCCCAACCCACCACCTTTTGTCCTTCTAAATGGCAATTAGAAATGTTGACATTCTCCTCTAACAATGTATGAGTAAAGAGTTACTTTTTCTAAGAGGCTGGAAGTGGTTTATACAGTCTTTGCAACTACATCTTGGGCAGACTGGATCTTATCAAGAAGACTAAAATGAGACTCATGTCTGATATTTCTAAACTATTCAGTATTCAATCAACCTGGCTAGTAATGTTCATTTTATGATATATATGTCATTTTTCAAAAGCAAATACAGATAACATGTGTTCATAGAAAATTAGTGCTGGTTTTGAGGATGTCTGGGCCTGCATTTGTATGCTCTGGGGATTTTTAAAATAGTAACTTGTGACAAAACAAAAGTAAACAAAAATATTTCTAGAATCATAACAATTTTGTGAAATAGAAAATGTAAATTTTGTTTGTAAATTAAAAAAAATACGTAAATTGACAAGAATCCTAATGTATTTTAATACTGAAACTCTGTGACATATTTTGTGGAATATCCTTGCCTCACAGCAGTTATGTACTTTTCAGTATATGTATGATTGAATAGAAAATATAGAGATATTTACATCCTGTTCCCTTAACTGTTTGTTTAAATCCTGCCTGCTGTGATAGATTTGGACAGGCTTAGTTTTTAAGGTGTGAAGAGCAACCATCAAACAAGAAATCAAATTGATTTAACTCAATCAATTTAAGTGTTATTGACCTCTCCAAAGAGTACCTTTTGTTTCAGTATGCTGGCGAAAGTAACGCAATAATGGGCTTTTCACTCCAGTAAATGCCACTTTGAAATAATTTAGTGAATTACTCTTCCCTAGATTAACTCCATTATTCATTCACCTTTTGTTTAAGAATCACACAAAGGCTTACCAAACAGAGGAACAATTTAGTGGTCAGGTATTGATTCATATTTCTCTAAAAGTATTTAGTATTGTGTGTTGGTGACAAAATGCCTTCTCTTGCATTCTCCCCAGGAGACCTCCTCTCCCTTGCAATTTTCCCTAATGGGCAATATGATTTGTCCTAACATAGGAGTACCAAGTGTAAATTGCAGGGGGACTCAGGATGATCACAGGAGGAATGCATTTCAGGGATGAGGGAGCTGTGATGATTGTGATGGGCTTTGGTGCACACTGGCCTGCACCAAAGAGGGTATAAAATGCTGCTGGAGACTGAGCCAACTGGTCTACTGGGGTTGCAGGCAGCTTCCAGATGGATCTACCCCCACCCACCCCATTCCCTTCACACCCCCCTTCCTTCTCCCCCTGCCTCCAGCCAGGAATGTCTGCCAGGTACATCCAGCCATAACACTAGAAAGACTCACTTTTGAATGTTACACTAATAAGTAAAAGTGTTAAGATTCTGATTACCTGCAGAGATAAAATCTTAAAGTAGTTCCATAGGTGCTTTGTTACTTTGAAGCTGTGCATTCTGCAAGGCCAAGGCCTGTAGATTTCTAGGGCAATCTGATTATATTTTATCTCTTTAGACCTATTTATACTATATACTGCATTGACAATATTTAGATACTTTATTAGCAGCAAATCTGAAAATAGTCATCCACATAAACTAATGTGGAGCCTTTTCTCTACTGCTTTGTCACGTTAAAATAGAGAGGAGCCTGGGCCTATCTGTTTGACACCTGTCCTTGTTTGTATGTATTAATAAGATTGCCTCTTCTTCTTCTCGAGCTTAGAGGAAGAAATGCTTGACTAATAACCAGCTTTCTTAGGCCAATCTTCCCTCCAAGGCTTATCCCAAGGCACTTTACCAAACAGATTCCTGAAGATGCCAAGTCATCTCTCCTGAATTCCAGGGTAGTGAGCTATCTGTGCACACTTTTTGCTGCCCCAAAGATCTTGAACTCCATTTCATGGTCACTGCAGCCAAGGCTGCCCTTGAGCTTGCCATCCCCACCAGCCTCTCCGTGTTGGTGTGAGCAAAATCCAGCATAACACTTCTCTTTTTAACTCCTTTATCACTTGGAGAAGGAAGTTATCAAGAGAAGAAACCTTCTGGTGGAGTTAACTTTCTTCACAGCATTTTCCCACTTCTTCATTTTTCTGCTTCTCTCCTTTGCTTTTAAACTGTCTTAACACACTTATGCTCCTCCAAATCTCTTCCTTGTCTTGCTCTAGGGGTAAGTGAGTGAAAAATGAGGTGAGGACTTACCTACCACCAAGGGCCAACCCAGCACAGTTGGTTGGTAAATATGAATGCTGTTTTGAGAGCTAAAAAACCAGTAAACTTCTATTCTTACTAACTGCTACATTGTTTACTATAACATTAAGAACTTAACCAGATTTCACTTCACTTCACCAGATGCACATACCACTGACAATTTTTAATTTTGGTGGTTTTTTAGTGTCAATTATTTGTCAAGGAAATACCAGAAATACAAAACTTTATAACTTATCTATCAAAGCATTTATACACATATTTCACTCCAAACTTATCTAACACCATCAAAAATAAGATGAGACTTAATGTTTGATTCAATGAGAGTCAGATTACACATGAAGTTAAGAATGCATTTTAATATTTTTCTGGACTAGCACCATGCAGCACGTGTTCTTTCCAATTTGTAGATCTACAAATAAGGAGGCTGCTTTGAAGTCCACATACTTACAGGAGTGAAAGGAGAATTTTAAAGAAAATGGGTGTATTTAACCTTAATCTACTAAAGAGCATAACAAGAAAAAAAAAGTCTCTGTGCAGTAACATTCAGTTGGCTGGATTGCAAATGGCTGTCTGGCTGAGCTCCAGATCTCTTCTCATTACAATTTTAGCACTGTGGGATAGTTAAAGAGTAGAGGAGAAACAGCCCGTGTTTAAAGTAATGTTGCTTATATTGCTGCTTAGCCAAGGAATTAATAGCTGGCCTCTGGGGAATGTGGTTGGCATCTGGTTCATGGCATGATTGAGGGCGCTGCTACAGAAGCTAGAATACTAGTTATCTTATTAATAAGTTGCCCTCATGTACATATTTATTACATACTATATCTTCTGTCAGAACTATTCTTTGTTCCCAGAGTCTTTATTTATGGTTCTAATTCCCTTTGCATTATTTATCTACAGTGACCAAATATAAACACTGAAAGTTAGATGTAGTATATAAAAAAATGTTTGGCTGATTGACTGAGTGAATCAATATTCATATTTATATTGTATATATCACCCAAGGCCCCCTCAGGGCTTTCCTGTAATTATGAGAAGTAATAAAATATTGCCTTAAAGAGCCAACATAAATGCTAAATCCTGAATTTATTATCCTGAGAACTCTGCATCAGCACTCTCCAATTTTAAAAGTGCCGAAGCAAAAACTATTCAAGTATCACAAGTATAGAAGTAGCCAACAGGGATTTTTAAAAATCTGGTGGAAAGATAGTTTGGAAAAGAGATTTATAGAGAGAAAGTAGTAATATGATTCTGCTTCAGATTTTATTTGCTGCAAAAGGAGTATTTTTATGGCTTCATCTTCATCACAATTCCAACTCCTGCCCATGCTGTCACAACAAGTCAATGGATGTTGTTGCCATAGTGACAGCAAATAGGGGGGGAAAATCTGCTTTTTGAAAAATTAAGCTTGCATTGACAAGGATAATGTCAGAATCATTGGTTTAACTCTAATGTAACTCCCCCATTTGTAAATGAAGATCACTTTCCCTGAAGCTAGTGAAATTGTGCTGCTCAAAAATTAGTCAAAATCGTATCACGTTCAGAACTAGAAATGAGATCATTGTAAGGAGTAGAAGTAGACCCAGAAAAAGCATGTATAATGGTTGAGTAAGTTTCAGCAATGAAAATGGATGTAAAATGATATATTGAGTTAGAAGTTCAGGTTCAGACTCACAATTTTCAGCTGATCACATTTTCTTCAGTGTGTCTGCTGGATTTGGACACTGTCAGTCCCTGTGGCTGAGCTACCTCTCCAGTGCAATACCTGGCTTTGAGTCTGCTTTGTCATGTCAAGTACCAACTTCTTTGGAAGAAGAGAACAGAATAGTATAAAAGTGAGAAACTAAGATGTTTTTCTGGAGTAAGAATTACAGATGAGGTTTTAAATAACATACTTCAGACAGGTTAATATGTGTGTAACAAGTTTTTTCAGTGACTGGCTGGAGAGCTTTTACATTATCAACAAGTTAAGTATTTGCTGATCTACTCTAACTGCATTTTTTTTTCAGTGTAGTTGCCTTTTCTCAGCTCAGACTCTTGGAATCTTCTTTACATTAAACTTTACTATCCTTACTCCCAGACATTTATCCTGCCCAATACTGATTTCATGATGTTTATTCTAGCTTTTTGTGTCGTGGAGAGTTGAGTACAGCTTTCAACACTTTGCTTTGTATTGCAGAAGCTGTGAGAGAAGTGTTTGACTAGAGTGACTAACCAGAAGTAGGAATGTACTATAGTAAGGCTCTCATAAACTTTTGTTTTTGCACATACATACCATCCTTTGAAATAGCCAAGCTATGTCTAATATGCCCACTGGGGCTTATGCAGCCCGATGGCCACGGCATTTCTACCCAACAAATCACTGGAAGTTGAATCCAACTGTCAAGCTGAATACAAACAATTTCAGAGAAGCAGGAATCAATTAGGCCAAAGATCATCTCAAACAGCTCAAATGTTGGCAGCAAAGGTGAAAGAATCAAAGTCCAGTTTCCAAATTAATGAACTAATGAACATGAGCACTCAGTACCAAATATAAAAGCTATTTGATGACTAGAGTTTTGCTGTGGGATTGAGCACCTTTTAGGAATTCTCAGTTTTTACCACATCCTAGCAGTGGGAAGTACATTTTAATTGCACTTCCCACTGCTAGGATGTGGTAAAAACTGAGAATGGCATTCTGCCCCATACTTAATTTCTTATTCTTAGGTAAGAAGTTAGTAAATCCTTGTAATTTTTCTTCTCTGTGATGAACTATTAGCTTTTCCCACATATCATGTGACACCTAAAACTGGATATTGAGCTCCTGTGTGTCTGCTGTTTTAGGTATCATTCATGGCATGTGTTACACTAATAAGCAATGGTAAATTCACAAGGGTGTGACCAGTTGGTTGCCATACAAATTTATTTTGAGATCATCATAAATGCACTTGAGAAAATCCAGGTATTACAAATTATCTGGGACAAAGATAATAGGATATTTCCAAACTGTATGCATTATTAAATCCTTGTGTGAAGACCTTGAAGATATTGCTTTCTAATGTCAGGACCTCAAGAACAATGTTATAGAACATATGCACAATGACAGAGAAGAGTGGTATAAATGAGGAGTAGAGTAGCAGTGAAACTTCAAATAATTTCATGCATGTGAAAGAATAATGATTTGCTCATGGTAAATATGTCACAGTTACAATGATTTCTTGGCCAGGAAATGGCTAGTAGGGACATTACTTTTCTGTAACATTACTTCAGGTAACATCTGTAATTTCTTAAAAGATACATTTATGCCTAAATGAATTGTCAACAATCTTTCATTAAGTATGAATTATTTTAAAATATTTTCTTCTGTGTAACCTTAGAAACACTGTAAAGGTTTGATGCCACTTTATTCCAAGACTTGATCCCTCTGAAGTAGCTCGGGTTTTTGCCATTAATTTCACTATAACCAGAATCCTGCTGAAATAAGTCTTCCTGCTGTAGACACAGAACTGTATATAATCTGGTCTAGGACAATTTTTTTTTCTCCTTTTTGTGTGATCAATAACCTCCTGCTTGTTATTATTCATAAGCAAGGAACAATAACAGTGAGATATCTTACAGCAAAATAAAAGATGAGCCAATTAATATCTAGAATAAGGAGAAAATATAATCACTATTTATTGTTTTCTACCCTCTGCAGAAGGTACTCTTTTAATAATCAGGATGCCTTTCTTACTGCAATACTTCAGCTTAAAATAGTTTTCCTAGTTTTGATTTAGGATAACAAAAACATGAAGCAAAATGTTTATCTGAGTATATTACTTTAAATGATTTTGTGTCCACGTGCTGCTTTGACAGATATAAGGAATGCTTAAGAGTTACAGAGGGGAAAAATTCAGCTTTCAAAAATATCAAAACCTTAGTAACTTGAGATATGAGAAGACTTTAAATAAAGAGATTCCATAATCATTTATTAAAATAAAGTTTTAGTATTATTTGAAAGACATAGAAACTAATGTATTTCAGTGTAGTTAACAAAAACATGGAGATATTTCTGTATTGTTATTTGTAGGACTTGTTAAAATTTACCTATGATATGTTCCCTGGGGTCAACTGTAATTTTGCTTTTGACTTCAATGTTAAAAAAAAAAAAAATTACATGTAATGCCATGGGAACTGAAGTTTCCAAACATTTGATCTGAAAACTGCAAATATAGTTATTTGTATGCATATCTCAATTTTGAAAAGAAAATGAGCTTGGTAATTTTTTGTAGATTTGCACTTAAGGACTTAAAAGTTATATTTTTTTATCAATATTGTACCATTAAAACAATCCTTCAAGATTAAAATCTTGATATTATGTACTCTTAAAGTAAAGAGACTAGTTATTTAAAAAGTAGCAAGAGAAGTGGTAATGGAGTACATTTTTGTGACCTTATGCTTTAAGAGAATAGATCTTGTAAAATGGAAATGGATTATTTCTTTGCTTTAAAATGTACTGTACTAATACTCTCTGACCTTTTTAAAAATTAAGGCTCAATGATTATAAATATACTTTCCAGATTAACCAGAAAGAGCTTTTTGAAGAACGAATACTTTGAAGGATTGCTATAACTATAGCACAAGCTCAGTAGTATAACATATAGATATAACTAGTTTTTCTGTGGTTTCTGTAACTGATGTTTTATTTTGAATTGGATGTTGATTTACTTGAAATTAGACTAAAAATTTAGAGAAAAACAGACCTTCTGAAAATTAGAAGGACTTAAGTGATATGAAATTAAGTAAAGTAAATTTAAATTCATATTACAATATAGAAGTGGTTTAAAGAACTAAGGCCTCAGAAGATAAGCCAAATATTATTAATAAAACTTCAGTTTATAATTTTAGACAAGAGAAATGGACAAAGTGTGGGCTCAAATGCAGAATACCATCATGGTACACTTATGTTTAAAATATGCAAACCTTATATTTTCTTCTTAGCACTGACAATATTTTGAGGAGGAATATGGATGTCATCATTCATTAAAAATTTAAGTTCATACTTACACTTTAAGTTTAAAAAAAAATACTTTATATTTTTATTGCTTCCTTCACCCCAGTTAATTATTATGTGGCAAGAAGTAAATAAAAGGATTTTACTTACACTAGTACTGATAGAAGGGATGTATGATCATGTTGTTGTATGATCATGTTGAAGTTCACTGTGATGAATACATCACCATCTATTTTTAATTATCTCAAAGTGAATTTCAGAATTATGAAAAGTCTTGGCATGTGTTATGGAATATTTCAGAAGAAGTTGCAGTTAAATACTTAGTACCTGTGTCCTGCTGGGTGTCATTGCATGGATGTATACAGAATGTGTGAGAGAAGTATTGACAAATGCTTCAATTCTTGTTAATAGGAATAGGCAGAACTTTTCACATTTAAACTTCAACACTTCACTGCCTCGAGCATCAGCTAATTCGTGTTTCTGAGCCACAGAATTATGCAGAATAATTTAGCATCTAGTGCTTCTAGTTGTGCCTATCGAGCTCAATTTTTTGTCTTTTTTAATCAAATGTAAAACTTCCGATAAATGTCATCACTGTCTTTGAATGTCCTTGATCTTTAGCAGCTTTGCTGTAGTTGCACAGAGTTGATAATGAAGTATTCTACTCACATTTGTAGGGACAACACCGAGGGGGCATCTGAGCTGACAGTTTACACAGCAACAATTCCCTCTGACACATGCAATGATAGGAGCTGGAAAGGAATTTTTCCAGTGCCCTCGGCTCTGAATTGGCTCGGTTCCATTCACATGAATGACTAGGCTGAATCAGTGTGTACAGAGCAGCTTTCTCAATAAACTAAACATAAACTTCCTAAAATCAAATTAAAAGCCCTAATGAAGGCTTGTGTTATGCATGTGCTGCAACCTCTTTTTCCACCTGTGTACATACTCTGCCTGGAATGATCCAGCATCCACAGAGTTGATAGGGATGCTCCATCCTCCTCCAGCTTACGTGCTAGGTCAGTCAAAGACAACCTCATGTGCTCCTCTGCTGTGGTACATTGGTACACCTAAGAATCAGATTACCTTAAATCTGTATGTTCTGCCGTGTGCTGAACTCCACTCCTCTGCCACTTTTTTACAAGTATAATTTGCCTCATTTTGCCCTTCTTCTTCATATATGTAAAAATGAGAATAAAATGAGTCCCAGTGTCTCTGCAACATATCTTTCTTTTTTATCTGTCATACTTCCTGCTCTTAATTTTAAATATTTCAAGTGCTGAGAAAAGATTAATATGAGGCATGTAAATTGGTAGCACTACATTCTTTTATTCTATTTATTGAGGAGCACTGTACCAGTGCCAACTTACATTAGTTTTGAACAGGAACATATTTGTCCTTTTATTTTGTATGGATGAGAAACAATGAATAATGTTGTTTTACACATTTCTAAAATCTAGAAGAGCGATAGATAAAGTAAAAAAACTAATTGATATTACTGAGTCTATGTCTGTCCCAGAGTAAGAATTTCCAGTATCTTAGTATTTCGTAAGAGGTACCACAAAAACATACTGTTTATGACAAATTAGGGATGTTTTGTTTCAGTAATGTACCCGTCATAAGCTGATGGAATTTTAAGTCATGTCTGTAGAAGCAGTCATCAGGTTAATGAGGGAACACTAAGGTATGAAAAGCCTCTGATGCCTATTCTTATGTTGGTGAATAGAAGATTGAAGATTTTTATTGCATTAATAAGATGCACATTAGAAAGTCATACCACAAATGAGCATTGATTAGTATTAAAATACTATTAGTCTGGGGTCAGAGAATAAGGTTATGTTTCTTTCTAGTTTTTTTCAAGTAGACAGTGATAAGAGAATTTCCTTAAGCTTTCCAGAAAATGTAACTATTTATCTCATTAATTGCACTTAAAAAACTCTAAACCAATATTCATTTGGACATGAATCATCTGCAGACTAATGACCACTGAGATGATTGAAACTTTCCTTCTTTTCAGTATATGAAAAATAGCATCTGGCTCCCCCAAGTTAAAAGGTTTCTGTTTGAGTTCTGTATTAACAGTCTCTTAGGAGGTTCTGAAAAATGAGACAAAAATGAAAGATTAAATTTTAATTTATTCCCATCACTCCATACATTCTCTGGTGTATGGCATGAGAAATTGCATGAGGTACAGTGCTAATCCAGTGTTGGCAGCACTTCCAGTTACTTAAGCATATTTAGAAATGTTTCCCGGTGACTAAATTTGAACTTTTCAAACTCTTTTCCATTAATGGAAAATTATAGCTTGCAGCCTCATTTCTCTTTATCTAGCATTGCTTCTCCACAAATATTTTAAACATGATACTTTTCTACTTCTTAATTAAGAAGTGACCATGGTGGTGGGGAAGTCACTGTCTTTCAGGAATCAGCATAGAGAAAAAATGTACCTGTGAGCCCCTTTGCTTTGTCTTTGTGTATGCCTACAGGTTAGGTTTGATATTTCTGTCTGGTGTAGCCATTTGCAATCTGATATTCCATACTGCTGATGTTAAGTGCTCTATCTCTTACTTATAGGTAATATGACCTTAAAACTGATTTCAATCTCTTTAAGGTAGTAAATTAGATTGGACTTTAATTTAGGTCAGTCAAGTCATGGCAGTGAAAAGATATGAAGATGAGTAGCAACTCCCATGAATTAAAAAAAAAAAAACAAAAAAACCCTCCCCCCACAAAACCCATCATTTTTTAAGTAGAAGCATGGAAATGGAATAAGAGTAAAAATACTAAGACAGGTAGAACATGCTTTTCAACACTGAAAATTTTGGTGTGTGGCCTCTTAAGTGGAATGGTGTGCGTTGTGTGCCTGCTCTGCCTTTACTCTCTGTGGCTGCAAATCAAGGGAGTTCTGGAGCCCCACAACCTGCTGAGTAAATGCACCATAAAAGTCAGCCAGTGAGGTAGCAGAGACATTAGTCTTAAATTTCTCGATGGGTGACTTTTGTAAAACAACATCACAGGCCCTGAACTTTCTCATTAAGCTGTTTTTTCTTAGAGCCGAACAAGATTCATCCTGAGACAATCACCTCCTATAGCAGCCATGCTCCTTTAAAGCACATAATTATCAGCACCTGTATCAATGCCCTGTTATAAGGTGCCTCTGTGTTTGCTTGGGAAAAAAACCTGTCATGCTGGTCTACACAGGAGTGAAATACAATGTACCTTTAAATCCACAGCCTTCCTAGCTTTTCTGGCTGGGGATCTTGCCACTCTTTAATCAGCATTCACCTCTCTGTGGGTTGTAATTAACAGATCAGGCAGCTGAAGTTTGTAATTTTGGTACCTAATTTCCAGTACCTAAGTCTGGTACTTAGGTGATATTCTGGGCATCCAGGCACTTTTTAGATCTGGGTTTAGAATTTTTTTTATGTTTTTTGCAGCGCAGAAGAGGAGCATATATTCATGCTCCTTGTGTTTGTCCGATTTCTTAAGAAGAGTCTGTAATCTTTTAGATCAGCTAAAGGTTTTCAGACCCTTCATAAATTCTTAGCTACTGTGATCATCATCAGCTTTGTAGATTCTGCAATCAAGGATGATGAACTGAAGTTATTAATTAAATATCTTTACTTCTTCAGATGCCTGAGCAATCAGTGCAGTCTGTATTAGTTTGACTAGCTCCATCTTTCTCTCTTCTCTGAAATATAACCTATTTTACATTATATATATGGTTCACTTTTTGATCCATGCCTCTCTGATAAAGGGTGAGAGATAAAAGGTCTGTCATTCCGTATGAACTCTGTTTTTAAATTTGAGCTGTTGACTTCCTTCAGATGCTCTCCTTCCTACCGACAGTCTTTAGACATTGATTCATTTCCTCTGTGGCCATTCACTTCATATAATGAATGAAAAAAAGGATCCATAGTTTCTACTTACTTTTGGGTTCTCTTTCCTTTTTCTTATTTTATTCAGCAAGCAAAGTATTAGAAAGGTGAAATATTACCATAATTATAAGAGATGTAAGCAAGGTGGATACTTTATAAAGGAAGACATATTTCAGTGCATGAGTATATCCTCTTTATACATAACATCAAGTAAACTATATGTCTATTTTTACCAATAAACTCATAGGCATGGTTAATTTCATACTGAATAAGTCCTGAGCCAGCAAAGGAGATGTATTTGGGTGTCACAGCAGCCACCAGGGCAGAGGACCCACAAATGCAAGGAAGGGTGTGCCTGTGGGCACAGGTCAGAATGTGGGTCACTACCCTGGCTGACACCTGGCCAGGCAGACAGCCTGCAGGGAAGCCCAGGTAGATAGCTGTGCACAAACAAGACTAATCTAGACTGTTAGAATACAGTCTGTTCATTTTAGACTGCATGCTACCTGTTTCAGACAGTCCTGACATGTTCACAATTTACGTTTGTTACCTATTGTCAATGCATCATATAAATGTGATACACAACATTTCCTGTTTATTTTCACTTTTCTGAATAAATTCTTTACAAAGGCATTTTAATTCAGAGTTCACACAGTAAATTGCAGTTCTTGTTTATTCTTCTGCAGCATTAAATTAGTTCTCTGTAGAGGCTTTTGCATTTTGTGTATACTAAGGTCTTCTACCAGCATAGCTATATTTCCTATGATATCTACAATTGATACAAAATATTCATGGTGGATTTTTCCCCCCTTTCTTTGTCATTGATCATGTTTGTTAAACTGCACAGTGTTGTTCATTAATGTTTATTTTTTTAAGTAACTTTAATAAATTTTCCTGGTCACCCCATTTTGTTCCTTCATTCCACTTTTGGCTATGAAGTTTTTAATTGTGACAGGCAGGCATTTGTTTAACAGCATTTTTTAAAGATACATGTACCTACCAAGAAGTAGAACAACTTGATTGGCACATCTGTAAGTTTTCAGGAAACCTTTTCCCTACACAGGAGGCTGTGCAAAATTTTTTCAACCATGTCTATGTCTGATCAGTGTTTTGAAGGTCTGCAGTGGAGGAAGAGAAGTATTTGACCAGTTAGAAGGGCCCATATTGCTGCTGTTTACTGAGTAATTTTTTTTTAAGTAATCACTTTTCTTGTTCATGTTACTACTAGTTTACAAAGGTTTTATTTATCAATTTTGCTCTTCTGTTACATGAAATCCACAAAATTTTCATGTTAAAATCCAATGAAACACATGAAAATCAGAAACAAGAGAAATCTCTGGTTCAACAAGGAAAATGGTATATGAATATGTTTTCTGTCTTCTGGAGCTCTTCTTAGTGCACTGATTTCAAACACACACATAAAGTGACCAGCCATAGTGGGAAGACTGGTTTGTACTGACATGAATTATGCAAATCACTGCATTCTGAGTTTTTCTTTTGCTCAGAGCATTGATGAGTACCCTGTAAATGAATAAAAAATAGCCAGAAATTGGTTATGCAGATCAAGTTCTCTAAATCAGTAGATTACAGAAAAGTAAGTTTGCTTCTACAAATGCAAAGCATTTCTTTTTCTTTCTGAGGTAATTTCATTTAGATATATTATAAAAAAATTTTATTTGAAACCTTCTGATTATGTGGAAGACATTTGGGATACAAAAAATATTAAACATGAATCACTTGTTGAAATATTAATCACTGCAGTAAACCAAAATGAGACTGAACAATAAAATATTGCAGAATATTTTCAGGATATAGTTTTTAAGACCCTGAAAAAGTACTGGTTTGTGTTTTGGCGTGGGTGTTTTGAAGGACTCTTATTTGAGAAACTTTGCATAATATTTTTACTGCATTTATCTGTAAAAGGAATCCATTAGGATATGGTGAATCAATTTACAGTGAATCATTTATGATATATATGTGTTGGCAGATGACTAAGAAAATATCAAAGGTCCACATTGCATTGTCTCTATTCACATGTACTTTTCCGTACCCACACACAAGAGACTTCACTAAATTTTCTCATGCGACACTGATCTCTTCTCCAAGCTCAAGAGATCTTCTTTTTATCAGAACCTCTTATATTTCTCAATTTCTTTCTGCTTTTATCTTTTGAAGTGACCTTGGTGAGGAGTTCAGCCCATTAGTTGTGGTCTGTTAATCCAAGATGCAAGTTCCTAGTGATGAACAGACCTGTGGGTATTTAAAAAGTCCTAGTGACTGTGGTTTAGTGCTTATACTTAGTTGCAGAATATAAAATGGAATAATACCAGTGATGATGAGAAACCTTGTGGTAACAAAGAAAAAATAAGGATCAAGATCTGCCTAGAATACTAAGAAATAGGTGTAGTAATAAATTATATTTTCCATAACAGATAAATTAAATACATGGCAAAGCATATTTCACCAGTTCTGTAAACATGGTTCCTTGACCGTAGAAAATTTTTTGTCTGGGTCAAAGTGGCACACAGACAAGATTTGAATGGTTTTGGTCAACATACTTCCCCTGGTTTTTAAGCTTAAGCAAGCATCTATTGATGATCATCTATATCATCTAAGTGATCATCTACATTTGGTGTCCAGAATACTGTTAGGTTAAATCTTTTGGTGCCATGTCCCAGTCCGTCATTCTAAGGGCATTTGCTCAGTGTATTCCAGGTGGGTATGTTATGCATTTTTCCAACACTATGCTTTACTGTAGCTGTGCAAAAATTAAAAATAATTATTTTCAAACAAGCTGTGCCATGCTCCCATAAAGGCAATTTAACTAAAGTATTTTTGAACTCTCTTTGGACTTTAGCTTCTGTCCTGCATTGGCATTCTTTCTCTTAAATGACAAAAAGCTGGATCAAAGCTGTGCTGCGTGCCATAGAGCTTCCCTCACCATTAGCTTCTTGTCAGAAGTTGATGACAGTGACTATTGTCATGTTGTTGACATCTGTAAGAAGCTGATTCCCAGAACATTATTAACATTATTTTTATTCTCAAGGAAATTTTAAAAAAATATTTCTATCATTTCAGTGATACTCTACAAATATTGAGTCTTCTCTGATTAATTGATTAATCTGGTTGGAAAGACCTCACTCATGTCTCTTCACGCCACTTAAGCCCAGAGATATGGATTTAAAAGAGGCTTAAGATGAGGACACTAGAAAAGCAGACTACAGTATTGTGGTGCCTAAAATAAAGTGGGGATTGTATTCATTACCACATTCCCCTTTTCTTCAGACAATGAATAAGATACAAGGAGGTAGAGAGGCACAGTTTTAAGATAAGTGAATGAAGTAGCAGTGCCAGGTTCACTTCTGTGTGTGCAATAGGACTAAGGCTTTCAGACTGTTGTTGAACACAATTGGAGGCTGGCAGAGCCCTTACTAAAGTAGGCTGTTGAAAGCCTACTCTCCCATTTTGCAAGAAAATTTCCAGAAAAGAGAAGTATGCAATAAATTCTTACCTCTCATGCCTTCCTCATGGAAACCATAGCTGTAGCTGTTGAGTAATTGATAGAGAGAGGCCAGAAGGAAATATCTAAGACTCTGTTTGCTGTATTATGGAAAGTAGTGGGGGGGAAGAAGTTTTTGGGGCTACATTCTTCTGAAAGAGCTTTAAAAAACTATATTATGTAAGATATTCTGTAAAAAGTTTGGAATTACTTAGATTTTCTGCAAAGGAACAGAAATTCTCACCTTTAAAGAATAATGTAATGCATTATTCATTGTTTTCCTGAACTGGAAATTATTTATTAGTTTCTATTAACTGTGTAGTTTTAAAAGCATTCTGGGAGCAGTTATTGTAACTGCAGTCAGTGAGTTGATGAGATCCATTCAGTGGGCATTTAAAAGGATTTCCTACTGCATTTTCTAGATTGTAATTAGTCTGCACATAAGGAAGAAACTTCTCTGTGCTCCTGGTTATATTAATATGTATACTAACTTTTTTATATAGGATTTTTCAGCAAAGGCAGTATCCATGAATATGAATATGAATTTTGCTATGAATAGGATATGGGCCCACTACTAAATGTCCAGCTCTCCAGCCTGTTGAGATCCTTCTGAAAGGCTTCCTAGCATTCTGGGAGATCAGCCATTGCTTCTTGGTCTGCTGGGAGATTCCTGAGGGCTGTCCTTGTTGGTGGCAATCTATGCAAAGAAGCCATTCACTATCTCTGCCTTCTCTTTATCCTCTGTCACCAGGGCTGCTGTTCCATATAGTAATGTGCTCATATTTTCCTTAGTTCTCCTTTCATTATTGATGTATTTGAAGAAGCCCTTCTTGCTGTCCTTGACATCCTTGACTGAATTTAATTCCAGATGGACCTTGACTTTCCTCATCTAATTTCTTCATATTTTGATGGCATCTCAGTATTCATTCCAAGTGATTTGTCTGTGATTCCACCTTCTGTGTGTCTTCTGCTTGTGCTTGTGTTTTGACAGAAGTTCACTGTTCACCCACACAGGTCAACTCTCGCCCCCTTTGCCCAATTTCTTGCTTATTGAGATGAATTGTTCTTAAGATGTCACTACTGTGACATCTTATAGTCATAAGTCACTTACTGTGACTTATACTAGTCTTATAACTGCTTTGTCTAATGACTTTTTTCCTTCTTCAGCAAATTAAACATTTAATTTGCAGTCACAATGTCAGAAGCTAGGAAATGGCAAAGTTAAAGCACAATAGAAACCCTCTCCTGCTGTTCATTTGTATTGAGAGAGACTTGATTCTATCGATACCATACTATTCTCTTTCACAATTTGTGGTTCACTCAAAACACAGGACAGATGGTGCTCACATAAAAAGCAAATGTTTAATATTGCACTTTATCTTTGTTCTTCAGCAGGTATCAGAAAGAAGAGTAATTAATTTCCTGAGGCTTTACTGTATTGATTATGACTGTAATATCTGGTTCACAGACATCAATTATGTGATCCAACACCTCAGGAATCTGTGTTTATTCCCATTTCAGTAGCACATGATTTACAGTTTTCTCATCACCACACATGAAGGTCAGAAATTGCATAGTCCTTTCCAGTGCTCCATTTTAAATGACTAGACATGGTTTAGATTTTTTTTAAGAAGTTACTACAATTTTCAATTGCAGTTGTGACCTGTTCATTGACTCTTAGAATTAGAATAAGTAATTCACACACCAAAAGAAAGATCATATCTGATAACCATTGTTTTTTGAGATGATTTGTACAACAATACATAGGAAATTGAAAGAGACATCTCCAATCCTCCAGGACAGTATCGGCAGCCTTAATAATATCCTACTTAGCCAGTTCATTAAAAGTCTTTTAAGTTTATGAGAAAATGAAATCAACAACACCTAGTTTTTATATCATCTTCACTCCATAGCACGATTAATTCTAAAAGCACTACGAATGCAAACATTAGTTGCCAGTATGAAGTCATAATAAGGTCAAACAACTTTTGCAGATAAGTACTTTGTTGTTGAACTCTCAATTTGTGACTGCTAATTTATTATTAAAGGAGAAAGAAATTCTGTGGCACACTGTCACATTGACAGCAGTCTTATTTGATAGAGGAATGAAAAATGGACTCCATCCCGTGGGTTGATAAAATTAATTGGTATCCACTGTACTTCACCATTTGAATGTGGAACAGCTGTAAAGACACTTTCAGTGTATTTTACCAGTGATTCCAAGAGTCCTGCTTTCCCTTCAGACTCTGGAAAATGTCAAGGGTCCGTCCTCTTTCTTATATCAGCTTCCACCCAGCTTTTGAACTCTTCCCATCTGACCCTGTCTTCTTTCCTTGTTGCAGATGCATCCATGAAAAGGACTGGTGATGCCCAGCTGCTTGACGTGTGAAGTCATGCACAGTTCATTCATCATTAGGAGACAAACTCAGGAAATAGATAAGTTAAATCTTCACTGAGAATGTGCAAACTGATCCCTTCTTCTCCAAAGAGGACTATTTGGCACAGTCTTTGACAGCCCCACAAAGAGCCAATGCAAACAAAAAGCAGTCACAAAATGCAAAGTTGCCAACAATTGGATTTTGATGATTTTGCAATGGAACACTTGGGAAAACCAAAACCAGAAAATGCTATGGGCCCACTTATGAGTGTGCATAGAGTGAAAGGATTAAACTGTTTACAGAAAAGTTAAAACAGAAGCATGATTGTCATTTTTGGAATGGCCTTTGGAAATTTTTGAAGTGAACCACTTTAACTCTTATTTTGAGATCTAGTTTTAGTGATACAGTAACAAGCTCATCAGAGGTTACACTTCTTTTTTTCTATTACAGAGGAAAAGTGAAACAGAAAACATTTTATTCTGGAATGAAAATACAAATAGCTTTTTCAAATAAAATTTTTCGTATTTGTTTTCTCTGGAAAAATTTGTCATTACGTGTGCTGATCTGAATGTTTGGTCTATATTGCTGTTTAGCCAACCAACGAAGCAGCTGTAAGTGTTTTGCTATCTTACCAAAAACATGATTGATTTTTACACTTCATCCCAGGCCTAATTTCTTCTAACTGTGAAATGAGGTAAATTAAAATGCCAACAAGTTATGAGGTAACTTTTTACCTCTTTTTACCTTAAGGTCTGTTGAGTAAGTATGTGGCAGAGCACAGAATGAAAAATTGTCATAAAGGAAATATATTCAGTTTAGTTGGCTCTAGTTACTTTTCTGTGTTTTCTGCCATTTTCTCTCTAATTCTGGCAATTTAAACTGCACCAAATAATATTATAGAACCACTATTTACTTCAGAATAGCTTTTACTTCAGTGCACTCAGGTTCTAATCCCTGTTTGAAAGAACTGCAATTATTATGCATTCAGCCCCATAATAATACTTCTATTTACTTGCTTGTCCTGTTTTCAAAAACAATGCAACTGATTGTACTGATTGATTCCTTGCCTAGTTTGACATCATCAAGAGATAAAATATTCCAGTGTTACCTCTCTGTTGATGTTTTAAGCATATTGATTAAAGATCCGATCTAACCTCATCAAAATATAATGTCAAACAATATAGCTTCTAAAAATAATCCAGGCCTAAATAATAAACCTGTAAGGGAAAGAAAGAAAAAAAAATCCTACTAAACCTTTTTTGTAATATTACTGAATGCAGCAGAGCACACTGGACTCAATTCACTTGTACCACCAAATAGCCAGTTATTTTATTACGTAATAAATATCAGTTGATTTGTTGGTATTTTTAGAAGATGAAATGCAGCAAGCAACACAAATCTATGGACATAGAAGTTGTAAGTATTGATTCTTCTTTGTTTAAGATTTTTTTATGCCTTCTGGTTTACAGTTTTGATCGATCTTTGTTTTAGCCAGAAGTAACAGCAGAGAATGCAAGGGAAGGATTCCAAGAGAGCTACTCTCTAAAATACATAAACTATAGGGCTGTTGGATGAGCATCTTGGAAGAATATTTGTTTAGAAGGTTTTTCCTATAAACGAATTTTAATGTGCCATAAATGGATCAATCGACCTTATTTCCTTTGTAATTTCTAATATTTCTTGTGAATTCCTTTCAGAGCTATAACAGAGAGGCTACATGGCATGTTCAAGTGTGTGTATGTATTGCTCATGGCAGGTAATTACAGCACTAGGACACTGAAATACTTTTTCAAGTTCTTTGTGTTTCCCTGCAAAGTGAAGAGAGCAAAAAAGGCAGTTTACACAGAAATTAATTTCAATAATCTATGTTCTGCACTGTTTTGGACCTTGTAGTTGTTCCAAACATATATATTGCTGATAGTAACCCTTACATAATTTCAAATTGATTTTGCACTATTCTAATTTTATGTTGACTATACAGTCTCTCAAGGCAGTCTGTTCAACTGATTCACTGTCTTCCTTGTGAAAATTTGTCATATAGAAAGAAAATTCATGTATCTTGATGCACTAATCCAATACAGGATTGAAATAGCTCAAGACCTTCATTTTGGCTCATGTGAGTTAGGATATCTCATATTCTCTGCAGTATTCCTGGAAAGTCCCTTCCAGGGAAATCAAGCTGGAGGAATTCAAATCAAATTAAATCAAATTAGATAATTTTCAAATGCCTGTAACTTTAAATGGCAAAGAATGGAATCATTGACCATAGATGTATAAAAATGAAGACTATGACAATCCTGAAACTTTCCCACACTTTCTGCTTAGCCTATACTTCTCCATTTCCCAGTCATCTGAAATAGATAACATAATGAATAATACTTTGGAAGAGCCAAGAGTCCAAAGACATTTGGATTTAATGTTTGAATTATGAAGGACAGCAGCATTTTTCGTACTGAAGATCAACAGGTGCTTCAAAGCTAGCATTTACTTTGCAATGAACTCAAGAAGAGTCCAAGGGGCCAAAGGTATCCAAAATGTACCATGAAGGTATATTTATAGTGGATTAGATAATTAGTTTTCTGTTTCTGGGGTTATTGTATATATTGTCTAGTATACTAAAGAGCTTAATATCAATGATTTCTTCCAAACACAATTTTAAGTGTGTCTTAAGAAAAGTATTTAACATTAACTAATCTTTCTCCATGTAGGTACCTCTTCTTTCACATTCAATGATTTAGCTCTTCACAAGCAGATTTGGAAAGGAGTCAGGATGCATATAAAAGGGAGATTTGCTGTAACTGTAAGCATTGGATTAATAAGAAGTAATCCTGTTGCTCCTAGCACTTGGACCCTCTGCTGCCTGTTGCAGCAACACCCAATTAGACAAGTTATCCACAAGATGGTGTACTAACACAAACTACTGGCATCCATTTTTTCAAGGAAAATCGTTCTAAACTGAAGGAATAAGAAAGAATACTTTCTACTGACTGTGAAAAAAAAATTCTTATGCGCAAATTTTTATCAGTATCTATTGCTGGTGTCTCTCATGAAATGTTCATTCCCATTCATTTCCATTCATCTATGTAGCAGTTTGGTGACTGCCAATAGCTACAGTAAATATTAAAAATGTTTCTTTTAAATCCTGGAGCACTTTCTTATCTACTTTCTTATCATCTGTAAGGATGGTTGATGGCCCAAGGTTCCACGGAGAAACACAATTTTGTAACTGGTGAAAAGATCTTTCAGTAGTGAAGACATGATAGCCAGTTTTTCTGAAATTCTTTTTCCTGGCACAATATATAGGGCATGACAAAACTGGTCATATCCCAGGTCTTGTAATAATCCACAGGCAGATTGTTATAATTCTACAGCAGGATATGATAGTCCCAGACACTTTTCTGTTCTTGTCTTCTTTCAGAGTTTTGTTTTGATAATAGGTTGTGTCTGAGATTTCTTAATTCCTGCAGATAAAGACACCAAATAGATACTGGATATCTTTGGAATATTGGTTTTTAAAAATCAATGGAAGCATCAGTCTACCAAGGAATTCTAAATGGAATATGGACCTGCATTTCTTTGTAAGTACTTTTTATTTAGCATCTCTAAAGAGGCTAAATATGAAAATTTTCTAAATATGAAAAAAGATACATGCATTCAAACCTGAAAGTTCATAATAAATATAGATGACTGTAAGTAAATATTTTTCCTTATTTATGCTGTAGGCAATATCTGCATTCATCTGACTATGTGTATATCTAACATAAAAATAAATGTAGCCAAAATATCAGAGTCTGATCTAGTCAAAGCTTTATTAGTATGTGTAGATTTTAGGCCTGAATCTGATGCATAGCATTAAACTAAGTTGAAAAGGTTTTGTTTTTTTAGACTTTAAATCTTTTAAAAGAATTTCCACTTTCCCCTGTTTATTAATTTTTCTTTAGAGTGTGATACAAAGTGAATAAAGACAAGTAGATCTAGAGAAAGTGAGTCTCAGAGCAGACTCTCCATATGTTTTTTTTCTCCACTTAGAATACTGTTTCCCATTAGTACAGTTCAATGATTTGACTATTTCTGGCAATATCTCAGTTTGGTACTGTTTTCTGTGATTCTGGAAATGAAACATAAAACCTTAGTGTCAAAAAGCTTTAGTTCATTTTCAAATAATTTAGTGCTTTAAGATTACCATTTCCTTTCAGATTTAAGCATCATCTATATATCCAGTTACCTGTTTCTAAAGGCATATTGATTGCCATTTTATTTAATCCAATAGCAGTAGTAGTCAAACCCCATCCCCCACAAAGAATCTTATAAACTGAGAAGTAAATGCCCTCACTTAAGCCTATAGAAGGCTAAAGTACAGAAAGCACAATACAAATCTGAATACACTCTTTTTAATTTAATATAGTGAAGTATAGGAGAAGTAAAAATGAAAAACTGCTGTTTTGGATGTAGTGATATATAGGAGGAGTTTCTGTAAAGCTTCCAGATATGACAAACTCACAGGCCAGAGAACTTTTTTAGGGAAGTACATCTTCTTCTGGTGATGTACCAGAGCACAGACACCTGGGTCACAGAGTGAACTGTACAGCTATCTTTTTTGTTTTCTTTTTTTTCCAGTTTTATTTTCCTGAAACACGTTAATATTTTTAAACTCAGATTTCAAAATTCTATGATAACTACAGATTTCAATGTTCTTCTGGGGCAAAGATTTTTGTGAGATTTTTGCTATGCCTCTGCAGTCTTTCAATCATAGAAGGATCTAAATTCACAGAAATTAAGCTATACATTAGAAATCAAACTCCTTAGTATTGTAGTGGATATGTCAACTTAGATTGATTGCACAATAAAGAATTGTTATTGACCTGGCACAAGGCATCAGATTCAGCTGTCCAGTTTAAAAAATGGTACTGGTTGCACAGCCACAACTTGCTTTAATCAAACAAGTAAATATTTTTTGCGTTGGGAAAATATATTTAAAATTGTAATTAGGACATTATTAGTATATGTTTATTACTTTCCTTGCATAGTAAAGCAGGATTGTTAGTTCGATTTTACTTATTATTTAAAATGGGGGCTGTTTTTCATCTTAATGAGGTCACTTGCTGATGTTCCACTGGTGTGTCCTCCCTTGTATTCAGTGATAGAATATGTGGAAATATTTCAAAGCTGCTCCAGGGGAGATTTTTACTGGACATTTCTTTACCAAGAAGGCAGTCAAAAATTATAACACATTTCCTAGAGAGATGTGTGATGACCCAAGCCTGGCAGTGTTTAACACGCATTTGGATAATGCCCTTAATAGTTTGTTTTAAATTTTGGTCAGCCCAAACATGGCCAGGTAGTTGGACTAGATTATTGTAGTAGGTCCCTTCCAGATGAATTATTCTATTCTATTCTATTTTATTCTATTTTATTCTATTCTATTCTATTCTATTCTATTCTATTCTATTCTATTCTATTCTAGCAACAGCTGTAATTAATTTAATTTATTTCAGGGGAATGGTTCTTCATGTTCACAGAAACAGAATAAATATTTTTGGGGGTAAAAGTTGTCAGAATTTCAAATTGAAGCTGCATTGATTGAATCCTTAAATCTACATGCTATGTCAGTTTTTTGTCCTTCAGTGAAATGTCTTGAAAATTGATTCTTGACATTTAAGCATCTTCCATTGACCTTAGAAAGAATAAGCCAAATCCTTTTGCTTCAATAGGTCAGCTGCAGGTCCTAATCTGTAAGAAAACCACCTAGAAAACTAAGCTCCAAATTTCCTTACATGAATGCTAAAAGTCCTAACAAAACCAGACCATGAAAACAGGTGGAAGCATAATCTTGATGCAAGATTACATGATGTGACATGTCTTGGGAAGATATTAGAAGCTTTAATTGTTATGGTCCCATTGAACTCTTACCTCACTTATGTCTCCTTTGATGAGAGACTTTAAAAATGCCTGGTTTGGAAGGGATGCTTTGTCTGAAGTTGGAATTTAAAGGAAGAGGTGTAATGAGTTTTGAACCAATACCTTGCCGCTGGGGTGAGCTGTTGTAATTGAGACAATTACTCAGTGAGCATTGATTTTATTGAAAGCAAGGAGCTATAAATGTATAAACCTGTAGTGAGCGGCATGCCTAGGTAGCCAATAGTTAACTCTCTGCTGGCTGAAGGGCTCCTTTCCTGTTCAAGATGGAAATGAAGAAAAGAGTTTACAGATTTCTACAGGAAGAATGAACATCATCTGGAATGGAGTTTCCTCTTGCAATACTCTTAATGGCATTTATACCTTTCACATTTTTCTTTTATTGGGATCTGCTGACTACCTATCCATCCTATTAAATGATGCTATTGCTATGACCATGATTTACAGTTATAGTTTCTACACTTACAGGGGAATTGAAAAATAAATAAAGACATGGCAATTGATTAGTTTACTGCTCATGCTCATTGCAAATCAGAAATTAACAGAAAAATTAGAAAAGAATGAAAAATGATAGTAGGTAACTTCAAAAGTACGACTGCTAGCTAATTTTAAAAGTTCTCAAATAGGTAGCTTTAATTACTAGTGTAGAAACTAATACTGCCAGTACTTGGGGTTGTTACAATTTGCATTTGATTACAATGCTTCAAATTCAAGCATTAAACAAGACTACTTTCAGTTTGGTGTTTCAATTTTGTAGCTCAGATACATGAGTCATTTCCCAGATCTTGGCTATCTGCTCCGTCATGTTGATTCTGCTTGTACAATCCAGACATTTTAGTGAAATCAGACGTCTTTCAAGGTATCTTGCTTCTAAAATTTCTGTGTAGTTACCTTTCACTTTTTATGCCTTTTGCTAGAAGACATGTAAATGCAAGTGCTAGGTAATAAAATGTCTTAAACAGAAGACATTATATTTATGTTTTGCTATTTCATAATATTTGCTTCAGGAAAGATTATTTCTACTTATCAGTCATACTGGAGTAGATGATACAGAAATCATAGGGACAGTATTTGGGGTACAAACTTCTGTGAATGGCAGAGGTTTTTTTAGAATGGATTTGTCTTATCCTCTGCTGAATCAGTGCCAGCTTGGGAGAAATACATATACCTTAATCTTTTGCATATGCACCCATAATAACTTGACTTTTACTATTGAACATATGTTAAGTTGTAACACACTGAAAAGTGGAAGGAGCTTCTTGAGCAATGCATCTCTTGAGCAGATGTAGATTTGGGTCTCCTGATCACTCCATGGTCAAAGCTTTCCCTTCAGCTAATGCATTGATTATGCCCTCTTTCATGTAAAACTCATTTCTCTGTCTGAGGAAATCTCTGGAAATAGAAAAGATTAATTAGTCTGAGTAACAATTAAAAATACATTAAGATAGGTTTAAAAATAAAATGTAAAATATTGCTTCTCCTGTTTTTTTCCCTCTGTCTGTCTTTCCATTTATGCACCCATTAACTCAAAAAATTCTTGTGAACCTATTCCCGGAATTTCTTTTCAGGAAAATTACTAAGCCATTTGAAATAATATCTGCTGTGATTGCCTGTGCCTCTTTGGCTGGGGGGAAAAGAATGCAAGGACCCTCCCTGGGGCCCTCCTGACTTTGCTCAGCAGATGGATTTCAGCTTGGGCACTCATCCTTTGCCTGCTTGTTCCCAGCCTTGTGCCTTGCACCACTCTGTTCTCTGGGGTGTGGTGAGGGCACATATGTTCTGACACCCTCAGCTTCAGCTCCCACAGCTGGTCCCATTGGTCACTTCCAGGGTCTCCCCATGCAAGGTGGAACCACCCTGCTTTTTTTTCAGAGCTCATTCATTGCTACAAGGGACAGTTTGCAAAGTGCATGCAAGCTGTAAAAGTTAGGCATTGACAACTCATCTCTCATTTTCATTATTCATCCTTTACTGGAAATTTCCCTTCAACCTGTGGTGGGATGCATTCTGAAAAATTAGAAGATTTACTTTCAAATGTTCTTGAATTTGTATGTACTTGCTTGACTTTGAAATGCTACAATTTAGTTTTAAGAGACAAGTTGTTAAAAACATTCATTCTATGAGATATATCATGAACAGATTAGGTTCTTCTCCAAGGGTCTGCTGTTCTTTTAGCTAAAATTCAGAAGCTCAGATTAAGCAGCGGATCCTAAGGAAAGTACTCAAAAGCTAAGGTTGATGTTTTCTTTTTCTCCTTCTCCCACTTGCTTTAGGCTGAACATTTCTCCATTTCTCAGGATAAATACACAGTATTGTGAAAAAAACAGCACTTTCCTCAGAGCTGGAAGTTATAAAGAACTCCTTTGCTTTGTGTTGGTAGAATTGTTTCTAAAAGTTTCTCTGTGTGACTTTAGAAAATATCCCATCATTTGTTAGACACATTTTTTTTTTTCCAGCTGCAGACTACAGACTTCCTTCTTTGTGTGTAGGAGCAGATTTCCTTCTAGTGATTTAAGGCTGATAGGCCAGGAACAAGACACTTTCTAAGGCATTTTCTGCAGTGCACTTTATTATTACAGAAACTACTAACTTGCAATTTGTGTATTTTCTCCTTTATTTGTATGTGGCTATAATGTATTCTCAACTGATTTTTATCTGCTCTTTAAAATGTCTACAAAACTTCAAAGTAAATCTCCTCAAAATGTTGTTTGGTTGTTTTTTTTATTCTACAGCCTGTGTCATAAACTATGTCCAAAAAGATATCTCTGTAATAAAAAGGATGGAATTCACAGATCATTGCTTTCTTAAAAAACACCAAACAATAATCATGGAAGCCCAGTAACCTTTATAATAATTGTTGTTACCTTTATGCATAAGTGGGTTTCTGTCAGGAATTTGCTTTTAGAATTTTTTATAATTCTATATATTTCTTTCAATCTATCTAATTTATTAGTTGATTTTTGTTTATTAACATTTATTCTAAAAAGTAGGAATAACTAGGATTAGAAAAAACCAGAAATTAAACTGCATTTAAAATATTTTATTAATTTAATTAGCAGATTTAAGTAAATTGTTTTTTTTTTTTCACAGGGGTCTGATTTTGTGAGCTGTTGATAGCCTCTTATGACCTCAAATTAAATTTATTTTTTCTGAATGCAGATTGGGAATAAATGTTCTGAAAAATGTGTCTTGCCTGAGAAAAATTCTGGTCATTCAGAAGGACTGAAACACCTACATGTGGAAATGAAATTGTGGTAATCAGTCCCCAGTGCTCTGGGAAATCTGGCAACTGGATATTTTTTGAAACTTTTAGCCAAACCAACTTGTTCCTTCTGCTTGCCATTTATCGTATATATAAATATTTATAATTATTTAATTCCCTAGAAATAGAAAACAGCAACAATAAATAATGTAAAAGTTGTCAGATATTCCTGCTTTAAAACCCACAAACTCAGTGCTAAATATGGATTAAAAACTATTGTCAGTATGTCCAGGAAATACTATGGGTAAAGAACAAAAACTCGGTTCTGATTGCTTTGAAAAATGTGAAGAAAGGGTGTTTAGAGCTCTGCACATATCAGTGTCAGGGAAGGGAGCTGCTTTGGATTGATGTACAAGTGAGAGAGCAAACAAATTTGCACATTTTTGCATGAGGAGAGGTTGCTGCCTGTAGAAGACAAGCCACTGTGAGATCTTCTGTGCACGTAGCAGGAGATCAAGAATGTTTTGCTCTACATCAAGAATAATATCCATAGCTCAGGAGATGTGAGGAAAAGAGTAAAAAAGAGTGAATCCTTAACAATGTCTGTGACTGTGGGGGCAAGTGTGCAGCTGGGGAATACAAAATCAGAAGAGAAATGTTGAAGGGGATGGAAAAGTTGAAGAAGCCTTAAAGAGGAAAAGGATAAAAGAGAAAAACAAAGTATTAAGAACAGCATGGTTGTTTTTTTTTTTTTTTTAATGTAAGACTAAAGAATGTTGCATGCACTGCTTTAGAGAATGCCAAGCATTTGATTAACATACTTTCTCTGCTTGCATTGTGAAATACAAGTTTCACAACTTTGTTGTTGTGAAACAAAGACTTTGACCATTGTATTCTAAAGCCTACTAAAATCCATTAAGAAAAAAATGACAATTCAGAGAAGCTGTTCTTACAAGGATTAAGTTCTCTGAACATTCAGGTTTAGGATGGTGAAATAAAAATATGGACAACATGGAGAAACAGATCAAAATTAAGCTTTTAGTGTTTCATTAAGTGCTTTTGGTAAGAAGCTAGTATACTTCAAAAGAAAATCAGGTATTTTAGATTAAATTTTGGCTGTATAGCCCTCAAAACCACAATTCTAATCTAAACTTTGGTTTATAGTATAGGTACGTATTAGGAGCAGGAGGTAAGAAAGTAACACAGCAGCTCAGAGGCTCTGCAAGTAGAATATTTCTGTTATTGCCCTTCAGCAAAGAAATACACAATTACCTTCGGGCTGTTTTCAAACATTTTCAAGAATGCTGATTTATGCATTTTATGTTGACATAAATTTTTCTGGACTGTCATGGAAATTACAATACTGCCCTTAGACAGAGGTCTTGTGCATTTCATTGCACAATTGATGTGCTACTCTGTGTCCAGTGTTGAAGCACTGAATACCGAGACTACTCCAAGGCATTGCTGGCAATAGAGAGAGCTGTGACCAAGTGCATGGGTTTGAAAACCTATATTAGTTGTTGAATGCACTTTAAAGACATCTTAAAATGGGAAATAAGAGCATCCAGTTATTTATGAGACAGTTGAGCCATTTATCTCTGTAAGAGTTGAATGTTACAATTCCCATTACTTTTAATTGCTGTGAAATGCTCAGTACTTCAAAAGTCTCAAAAAATTAGACTTTTGGAGACAAACAGCAGACTGATAGTTCTGTTATCCTCTCCTTTATCTCCTTTAGTTCATGTTCCCTCTGGACTGTGCTACTTCTTGTCTGCTTTCTGTGTGAACTTTCTTCAGAGCCTTTAAAGCTGTATTGCCTAAATGTCAAGAGCAAATGCCCAGTAAGTGGGATTTAAATTTTAAGCTCTTCAGTTTTCCTCTGAGGTGTTATATGATAAATGTGGCAATTTGTGATTGAAGTCTTTATAATACACATTTACAAAAACAAACAAAACCAAAGCCCTCAATATACCTTTCCACAATTTTAAAATTTACTGTTTAATTTTGAGCAGTATGGACATGCAGTCAGATACCTATAACGTCTTGTCCTGCTTGTTTGACAGCAGACTCAGAATCCTACCTTATTTACCTTTCTTCACTATGAAGTGGCCTGCTGTGATGCCAGAAACAGCGTGGTTTTGTAAAATTGATAACAATAATGACATAATTTTTTTTCCTTGGGGGATGCATCACAATAAAGTGTTCTCTCTTCAGTTTAATTCTGTATGCTCGAAATTCCTTAACAGTACCAAACAGAAAAAAAGAAGCAGTGTATGCCACGCTAACTACCAACCTTAATTCTGGCTTGGAGATGCTCCTGGGATTTTTCTAGTTCATCAGCCAATGCTGAGTCAGTGAAGCATGCTATTTGTTCTGTTGCATTCTTGGCACATGCTCACTTTGAATGTGAAAAGTTGTCTTCCTCTTTTTTAATGAATAGGAAAACACTGTAAGGAGCAAGTGAGCAGATTATAGATATACATAGTAGGGGTTTATGTCTGTTTGTGGGAACAAGAACATAGAATCACAGACAGACCTCATTTTTTGAGTCGCTGTTTCACAACCTGATTTTGGTATTATGCAATCCAGGAAAAGAAAAGAATGGAATTATCCTCCAATGTGCACAAGGATAGGAGACAGAAGAAGCCTAGGAGATTAAAAACAAAAAAACCAGACTATCAAAAGAACTAAACTCCAGTTTATGCCTGTCAGGGAAGAGAGTTGTGAGATGAGTGTCAACAGTCCCAGCCCATCACAACCCCATTTTATTCAAGAAAACATATGCAGAACTTTCTCCGGAGTTTGAAGTAAAACAAATGATTGTGGGTAAGGGAGATATTAATGATGGAGTAAATTTATTTGTCCAGAAAACCAGGAAAGAACATGAATGTTTTATCTCTTTCTTCTTGTCTTTACTTGGTGAACTCTAAAGCAAACAGAAGAACCCCATGAAAATATTACATGGTATTTATGATGTCAAACATACAAGTGAAAAAGAAGGCAAGGGAATTATTGAAAGAATTAAATTTTTTTTTATGACATTATCATTCACATAAATAAATATTTTAAAGTTTCTGGAAAACAGAGATATGAAAGTGGTGAGAATGATTATAATAAAGGAACAAGTAGCATAGATATTTAATGAGACAGAAAATCTGATATCAATTAATGTTGGCATTAGTATAATCCTACTTTCTTCCCTCGCCTATGAAGGATTAAAAATATTTCTTTTTCTTTGGAGCACAGAACTGGTTAAGATGTGTAAAAGATATCTTAATCATAAGCCTAAATTCAACACACAGAATTTCTACAGGACCAGAACATTTTTTTTTAAGACTATGATGTGAACATACTAAATGAGGATCCTCATCCTGGCGAAACATGAGATCTATGAAATTTTTCTTGCTTTGTATAGTGGTTTAAGAGAATAAAAGTACTGATTTTGTTTATCCATGCAATGGTTATCATGACAGGAGAATGTCATTAATATCTCCTAAGATAGCAGTGAAAGGTAGACCATATGAACTACAAAAAATTATTTTCATTCTTATTTTGCTGACCAGTGAATTAAAACAATAGATATGCCACCTCAATTCCTGCATGCAATGCTTATGAATTTCTCAAAAAACTTCGCATAAATATTTTGGAGCTCATCAGCAGGGTAGTAGAATGTTGAATCATCCCCTTATTGAGCCCAGCGTACAGCTATGACATAGACTGCAAGCTGCTATCTCACTTGCCTATTTACAACTGCTTAGGAAATAAAATGTAACTTTTAAGTGAGATCCTTTTCTGCCATTCAGAGCCATTACATTAAAGAAATACTCAAAGCATCAGCTAAGTATAAAAACATAAATCAAGTTGACATCAATGAGACATAAAAACATAAATCAAACTGACATGACTTAAATTACATGAAGACTTATATACATGAAGACTTAGACTGATTGTAATTACTGATTGTAATTCTGAAATGTGTTTTTTTCTAAATAAAAGGAATTAAGGAGACATGATGATATGTAAAATTTCAGTAAGCAGGGGACTGGAAGGCACATACAGAATATAGACCTATATCTTTTTTCTCTTCACAGATACCCTTTTTTTCTGTTGGCCCATGGCAGCTCCAAATCTTGGAACCACAGAATGGTTTGAATTGGAAGGGATCTTTAGACGTTTAGTCCAACCCCCTTGCAATGAGCAGGGACATCTTCAACTTGATCAGGTTGCTCAGAACCCTGTCCAACCTGGCCTTGAATATTTCCAGGGATGGGGCATCCACCACTTCTCTGGCAGTACTGTGCCGGTATTTCACCATCCTCATCGTAAAAAAACCCACTTCCTTATATACAGTCTACATCTACCCTCCTTTAGTTCAAAACTATTACCCCTTGTCCTATCAAAACAGGTCCTAAAACCTTTTCCCCCATGCTTCTTTTGAGCCCCTTGTAAGTACAAGAGGCCACAAAGAGGTCTCCCTGGAACCTTCTCATCTCCTGATGAGAAGGCTAAGTAGTCCCAGCTTTCTTGCCCTTTCCACAGAGGTATTTCACCCCTCTGATAATTTTTGTGGCCCTCCTCTGGGCCTGCTGCAGCAGGTCTGTGTCTTCCCTGTGCTGAGGGCTCCGGAGACAAATACTCCATTTAAGGTCTCATCAATGAAGAGAAGAGGGCTCCTTTGTCCAAATGATAAATGCATCAGTAGGTGCACAGATTTGATAGATTTTTAAAAGAGAACCTGTCACTCATGGTTTATATCATAAGAATCCTTATTAATTCCCTAGAGTTAGATTTAGTTATACTTTACCTCTCATTTAAAAAGTGAAAATTTTGTCAATCTCACTAAAGTTGTATCTACTTATAACAATGATACTAGGTCAAGGAAAAAGTTCTCAAAAAATCCGCTCCAAAATAAAACTTCCACTCAATAAAAGCCCCTTGTGACAATCTGTGCTTTTCAGTGGCATAATATTTATTTGATGATTCAACTTAAACAAAACATTGTAAGGAAGCATTGAAATATCTAAAATTGCAGAGATACATAGGGACTTATTCATGCCTTATCACGGGAGTTTTAAAAGGTTTTCTCTTGTACTGCATCACTTTAATATGGACGACCTAGTACTTAAAATTATTTTAGACAGTCCAGTGGGTAAGTCCAAAGGTGAGAGTGCTCAGAAGCCTTGGGTTTCAGTGTCATCTCTGCTTCTCTTTGGTAATGAATTTCCGCTCTTTTCATAGTGTTGCTGCCCTGCTTAGTTATATTATAAAATCGCTGGTGTGAAAATTGTCTCTCAGTAGGCCTAATTTTCTTTAAAGTTATAAAATTATATGGCAAAATCAGGTTTCTGGCCGGGATTTCTGTGGTCCAATTCAAATGGATGGTGTGTGAGTACTAGTAAAAACGAGATTTTAGGAGAATCACGTGTGCAATGAGACTGTGGCCTCATTAAATTTGTATGTTTGCATAAAAGACATAGTCATGCAGGTGTTCTTTTGCTGCAGCCTGTCTCTTGTAAAATTTTCTAAATTCCACTAAGGGTTCATTCACTTAACCAAGCAATGTTTTTGTTCTCAAACACACCTTTGAAAGTGGCATGGAAGAATGTTTTTTGTCAGAATTTGCTTTGTGAAGAAGACTATGTATCTTGAAACAGGTTTATCTACAACAGAGGTGATTTTACTGGATTTATGAATATGTGTTCTCTGATTCTTTCATTAAAATCAACATTATTCCCCCTGAAATGCTTTGGTTTTAGGCAGGTTTCTAAACTCCAGTACCTATGCAAGGCACATGTTTCTGAAAAATTAGGGGAAATGACAAAATACATGTAAAATTGTATCTCACATTGGTTTTTTGTTTTATTCAAGGGCCTCTCAGGCTAAACAATGCATTCCATTTTAAAACTCAGAGTTGGGAAAATAGTATGTGCAATACGGAAGTAATATGACCCAGATAAAGGTGCACTGCAAGTGTATTTTGTGTTATTTTTATAATGTAGAAATTATACTACAGAAAAATAACAAAACCAATCAAGAAGAACATTTGTCATGTACAAAACATGAATTATTTTGTGTAGTAGATAATTCATGTACATAATAAATGTGAGGCTTATCCTAATGCTGTGCCATCTGGAATCCAGCCATTTCTATCAGAATGTTTATTTCCACGTGCTTTTAGCTTTGCTTCACTTTGCACTCTCCTTCCTGAAAGAAATGAACCAAAATTACACTCTCTAAACCTCAGAAAAAATCTCTCGTGTTTTGTAATATTTGATTGCTGCCCAATTCTGGCCTGTAACCTAGGTTAAAGTGTCCAGGGGTTTGGTGGGATGTTTGCTGGGATATGGGTGTGTGATAGCTGAGAAAAAGTAGCAGGTACAATATTAAAAGATGCAACTGACTCTGACTTCAGGTTGGTACTTATATGAAGTATCAGCCTGCACATGTCCTTAGAGATTTCTATAAGCTTTGAGTTTGCTGGCACAGAAATTCAGTTTATCTGGTAACAGTCATTAGGGTTCTTATTTCCTTGTAGAAATGGGTACTCACCCATAAAGCCCAAGACCTTAATGACATGGTTTTGAAGTGGAAAGGGTGAGAATGTATCTATAGTGATGAAAGTATGTTTATCCTAAGTTCAACTCTGTCAAATTCAGTTTACCACATTTTAGTTTTTCTGCACATTAATATGAGACTGGATGTACAATAAATATAAACCAAATTTAAATGTTTAACCTTGTGTGAGGAGAGGAAGGAGTGTCTGAATACTTATTAAAAGGCGCTGCTGGAAGACTTCTGATCCTTTTGAGAGTTAAAATCACAGAATACTAGTGTTAATTCATGCTATTGATATAAATTGTCTCCAGAATTTACAGCAAAGGAGAGCCATGCATTGCTTGGCCTTCCTTCTTAACTTTTTATCAATTCTTTCTAAAACCTACTCGACCCTTCTTTGAGAAGAATGCTATTCATATGGTAAGAATATAGGTGGATCTCACCTTATAATGATGTGGAATTACCTGAATTACTTTTACTGGTCAGATAATAGTTAGGCAAAAATTTTTGTTTTCAGAAATTTTTGAACCATGATCACTTTTAATATTTGATACCTTGGTATTTTATAGCTAGCTTTTATTCTGTTGTCTGGTAATAAAAAGATAGAAGAGGAGCTAAATAATTTTTGAATGTGTTTTTATTGAAATCAAACTCATAATTCAGACTATACGTCATCTGGACTTGTTCATCTGTGTTCTGCTTTTCTTTTTAGACATGTCATGTTTCTGACAAATGAACTACTTCATTTACTCTGAGATTAATTGGTCTGCAAATGAGCAAAGATCCAACTTCAGAATTTACCTTATAATGGTTATAAAAGTATTTCCATTTTTTTTTTCTTAAATTACAGAACATTACGTTTTCACTATATACACTTCTTTTTTCAGTTCACTGAGTCTTATCCCTTTCCCTTTGGTCAAGATGCCAACCAGCAAAATGCCAATTCTAGTTTAACCCTTAATGTATTGTCTTTCATGTTGATAATTATCATGATTGAACTCTACCCTCTTCCTTAGCTTCTTAGTAACTGCTTCCTGATTAGGCTGCTAGTGTGTTCTATCAATTCATAAAACACAAGTGCTAGGTAAAAAGGGGTCACTTTTCCATTTTGCACCATTTCTTAATTCCTCCAAGTTTCTGCACAAATAACATTATTATTCTCACTCTGTGGTGGCACAGACCAGCTTTAGACAGTCCATTCAACTAAGTATCGCTCCCAGTTGTGACCAAATCACCTCATGTGTGATGTTTCTTCAATGAGACACACTTGGAATTGTAATCCTTGCTTTTAAATTCAGAACAAGTCTCCATATAATTTCTCCACAACACTGTTATCTAGTTTGTCTCTGAAGAAGGGGCCTCAGCTGATTCCACAACATGCTCCATCTGCTCTCCTGGAGAAAGCAAATGACTTCAAACTTGAAGCTCAGCTGCGGTCCAGATGTCAGCTTCTCCTGCTTGCGGTGCCACTGCACAGGAGGATCCTGGCAGATCCATCAGTGTTTGCAGTGATCTTTCTTGCTACCCCATGAATACCAAAAATGTGCACCGTGGCCATATTTAGTAAGCCATTAGAAGGTCAAGCACAAAACTAACAACAATTTGCTTCCCAGTGTTGCAGTGCCTCAGCCATCTGAGTAATTAAGCTTTCTGTTGCCATCACCAATTTAGTACTGCCAAAATTCACTAAAACAGCCTCAGCACCAAAAGGTTTTCCTCACAGAAGTGACCAAATAGATGAGTACAATCCTAGCGGAGTAGAACCCATACACCTGGAACACATAGCTGGGATAAATCCAATCTTTGAAAATTACTGAAGTTCTATTATGTTTCTGTGATTTCTGCTGTCCTAGACAAATACTTGAAGGAAGATTGCAGCTCTATTCACGGTTACATCTGACATTGACTCTTGACTTGCTGCATATGTCAAGCTTCCTACTGTCAATGTTAAAATAATTTTTATTAAAGTTATTATTCCATGACTGTGGGATTAATTGCAATTATTTCAGTAGAACAAGGTTCAGCTCTGAACTGCTAAATGAATTATTTTGCTAACTCTTTGTTTAATTTCATCTATTTTCATTGCAATCAAGTGATAATGCTTTACACTTCAACATTAATAACTTTCCCTTAACTTACATCTTCAAGCTATATTCTTATTGCCAGGGCTAATTATTTGCAATTTAATTTTTTTTTTTTAAATTTTATTCTTCTGGCATAAGGATTGGAAACTGAACAAGCAAATGAAGTGGTGGTAAATGAAAAATGACCTACAGGAGATGATCCTTTACAGAAAACATCACCAAACTGTGAAATCCCCATAGTTAACCTCTCTTCTGCTGTTGGCAAAGCAGCCAAAAGTCCAGCAACCTGTTTGACAAACACTTGGCCCTCCTCTGAGCACCTCTCATTCTTCCCTTCTAGTTTCCAGTACTGTAGGCAGCACGTGATGCTGCAATCTTAGCTTTTGTCTGGTAGTTTGTTGTAAGTGAGGGCACTGAGTTGGTGAGAAGATAGACTTTCTTGGCTAAGGTTATGGCAAGGATAAAGACACGGATGAGATGCTTGACAGGAAAGTGTACTGTGGTGCTGTATGCATATGTCATCTTAGGGATAGGCTCTGCAACCCAATCAACCTCTTCTTAATTTTTTTTCCCTTTTTTTATAAGTGCTTAGCTGTGTTCAGTATAACTTTTCATTTCTCTGTGCTTTGGACACCTGTATTTAGTCGCTGGTGTGACTAAACCAGTATTTGGACACCTGTATTTAGTCACTTGTCTCAGAGAAAAATAAACTCATGAATTTTCATACAAGCCCATTCCAAAGACACATGTTTCTGGTCAACCTCTGTGAAAGAATATGAGGTCCTGTGCCCCTTATATATAAAAAATTAATTAATTAATTGCTCTCCTTTCCTATCTGTTGCTTTTGAAAATATGTTACTGAGAGGATGAAACCAGCTAAAATGCTTTCTGTACAACATTTTTTTTGCTGGGATGGAAACTTGGTGTATTTAAAAATAATTTTTTTTAGACTCCAAGCTCTGTACAGATGAATGTGATTCATAACCTGTGCCTGGCTTCACTTCAGAGGAGCTTAGGCACCCGAGAATGGTCTGAGCTTGGACTACACAATTCACCATGGTAAGTCTGCAAAACAGCAGGTCATCACTGACCATCAGCAGAGGGCTTTGAAATGGTAGTGCCAGCGCAGGAGCACTGTGGCTTGTGTTCCTCTTGTCTTGCTGCTTTTGTGTATCCTGTGGGTGTAAAACCCAGAGACCTGTAATAAATGTTTAATACTGTGCAGATTATTTTGGTGCTACCAAAATTATTGTACTAATAACTCTCAAACTTTAGGAGGAAACATTTTTCCTATAGTACTGCTGCTTTGCTGCTATTTTTTTAAGGCCCTTATGCATAATTTTTTTCATTCTCAAATATACACGCAGGTTTCTAAACCTTCCCATCCTGAATAAGGCCTTTCCTTCTCTTAATGAAAATATTCAACAATGATAAAAATGTTCATAATACAAGCTAAGCAATTTTGCTCATAACTTTCTCCCAGGAGAGGAATCTCTGTGTATCAACAATATTAACTGCTGACTCATTTAATATAGACGTAAACTAAACCATTGGTTGGAAATGACTGCTTTGTGGAAGTGGTTTTAACAGTCATCTAAATAAAACAGCATTGCTCTGAGAGCTGTTAATAAAAACCATAATGCTTTTATGTGTTGTTTTGTAGAGTTATGATCATCTGAGTAATGGACTTTTGAGCTAGACTTCTGCCCCTTAATATTTTGTTCTTTTCCAATTTCTGGACTTTTAACGCTCAGTTTGGAAGTTCTGTATTTTTTATGGGAAATAAGCAGTTGAATTTCTTGCCATTTGAGAGTCTCATTTATTACTGATCTGTTTGTTGCATTGCTAAGCTGAATCTTGAAAACAAAATCATGCAGTGGAAAGCTAAATGTTTTTAAGTGGTTTGGATTCAAATAACATTTATCTAAGTAAATATAATGAAATTATAGAGTTTTCAATTCTTGATAAAGTAAGGAAGGGGATCTACTTTGGATTTCAGGAGTGTGGACTTAGTTCAGGACACTGGATCAGACAGTCCTCTCAGAAGCAGTTTTTGATAACAAAGTGGTCCAGAAAGGCTGGACATTAAGAAGGAAATCCTACAGACATAGGAACAGGCTATCCAAAAGAATTGTCACTGAGGGAAGAAGGCTGGCCTGGCTGAACAGGGAGATTTCACACGATCTCAGGAAAAAAAAAGAGAGTTTTTGACCTTGTCCTGGTTCTGGCCAGGATAGGGTTAAATTTTGCAGCCCCTGGGAGGGGCAAGGCCAGGACCCAGGGGCTATTCTATACCCCCTCATGCCATGTGCAGGGGGGGTCATGTCTTTCTTCTGGCTTGCCAGTACGTGCACTTGGGTGGCACCAGTTTGCACACATGTGAATTGTTTGCCTGTCTCATACACTTTGGTTTCAGTTGTCACTGCTCTTATTTCATGGCTGTTCCCAGTAAAGTGTTCTTTCAGCCTGTGATCTCTGTGCCTCCAGTTCTCATTTCCGTCCCACCACAAGGGGAGGGGAAGAGTGAGCCAGTGGCCAGTGGTCTGGAATGTTTTCACGGGAACACTAAATTGGGGAATACCATTCCTAAACCATGACAGAACTTTGGAATAAGGGTAGGCAACTCAGGAACAGTACAAAGATGTTGTTTGGTCATGGAAAGAGAACTCAATCTGTCCACTGATACGAAAGATAATAAAAGATACTTTTATAAATAGAACAACAACAAAAGGAGGACCAAGGAAAATCTCTATCTTTTCTTGGATGCAGAAGAGGACATTGTCACCAAGGAAGAGGGAAAGGCTGAAGCGCTTAATGCTTTCTTTGTCTCAATCTTCAACAGTAGGAGTGATTATCATGAGGGCAGCCACTCCTCTTAGCTGATAGACAGGGATTGGGAGCAGACAAGACCTCTTGTAATCCAGGAGGAGGTAGGTAGTGACCTGCTGGGTTTACACACTCAGAAGTCTCTGGGAGTGAATGGGATTCATCCAAAGGGAGATGGCAGCAGGGCTCACTAAGCCACCCTCCATCATTTGTCATCACTCCTAGCTCATGGGCAACTGGAGGTTGGCCAATGTGACATGCATCCACACAATGGGCAGAAGAGGACCCAGGGAATGAGAGGCCTGACCTCAGAGTCCAGGAAGGTCATGGGAAAATCATCTTGAGTGTGATCACACAGCACATATGGGACAACCAAGGGATCAGGCTTGGTTTTTTTCCTGATCTTCTGTAAGTCATTGTTACAATTGCATACAAAAAATTCTAATTTAGGATGTGGAAATAGGTGAACTATTCATTTTTTTTTATTTTGAGATAAAAAGACTTTGTGGAGGAGATGGGTGGAATTTTACTTGGCCAAGCTCTTTAGTAGGAAAGTGCACATATGTGTATTTAGAGTAAAGATTTCATTGCTTAATGTCGGTTTTCTTTTGCCTAAACATATTATGTCCAACATGATCTTAAAACATTTTTGCAAGAGAGATCAAATAAAATTTTTGAGCTGTTTCCAGGAATTTGAATCCTTCACCAAATATATTATATTGTGCTACTATTTTCATTTGAACCTAATACTTCTGGTGTCTGTAATTTATATGTGCTTTTGCTGTGACAGCAAGCAGAAGCATTTCTCAGAACAAATTGAAATGCTTACTCTACTCTCTGCCTTCTCCCTCTCTTTTGTACCTCTTTTCTTTCTCCCCCTCCCAATTATAAGTAGCCAAAATTCACTAGAAGCAGAGTAGAAGCTGGAAGAAACCACGAAAAGTGAAGCAATTGCAGCTGTGGTGTTGAGGAAAGGGGTGCTGGACAGCTACTGGCCCCTCAGTTCCCTCACTTCAGCAGGCAGGAATATCTAAGGATTCTACAGTGGTTTTGGGATTTCATTCCCCTTCTGTGCATATATCTTGTTCCCTGTGCCCAAAGACTAGCCATTAGGTATTTGAAAAGTGTGGACGGCCTGGAAAATGAAGATATAGTAAATTATAAACAATATTTCTACACCAGCAGTAGCAAGTAACTTCCTAATTACTATGTGTAGTGTAAGACTGCATGGAAAGCAAAAAAAAAGAGCACCTTTATTTCTGGAAGAATATGGATAAAGAGATTTTTGGAAGAGATTAGAACCTCTGTATTTAGGTTTCTGACTTCAGATAATTCACAGAGACTGACTTTAAGTCAGCGTATATTTTATTGTAAAGTCTAATCAAGCAGAATGTAGTCTTGACTGCCTTAATGGTTAAATTCACAGATGTCTGCAGTAAAACTGTCTCACACCTGTCTTCCATTGCACACTTTTGTAGAATAAAAGCACTTTACTTTTGTAAGTTGGCCCTGTCTATTTTTTTTCTACTGGTATATTAAAGACCAGTGGCAAGTCCTCACGTCCAGATGTTTGTCGGACCAGCTTGATATAACTAAAGAGTGTTTTGATGAATTTGGTAAAAGACGTAACATGAGTTCAGGATTTCAAGACCATAGTAACCCTCTAGCATTTATAAGTATATTATAGACAGAGGGTGTTTCTCATGAGGAGTGTAATGTCTATCACAAGCCCAAGACTGTCCAAGACAGTATTTCTTACCTCCAGGGGAATACGACTGATCCCCCTAAATGACAAGTGGAGATAATGGGCTCACTATTGGCAAAAAATGCCTCTGATTTTCTGCTGGACTCTTTGTGACTCTGTGTTTCAACTGTACATTTTGGGTAACCTGAAGATGTTCCTAGTAAGATGGAGACAGTATAGCACCATTCTCTTCCCCTGAAAGCCTTGATAGAAAATAGTCCTCTCTTTTAACTTGAATATATGAGTTCATAGAGTGGACCGAAATAAGGAAGGAAGAAAAGTTACAATCACAGCAGCAAAGTTAAAATTGTATACATTAATGAATTTCTGAGAATTAATAACATGAAATACATTGGGATTTTTTTGTTATCCCTATGAAAAGACGAGTAACCATTGAAAGTGAGATTGTTGAGTTTCTTCAGTAAGAAAGACTATCTATTGTAGCTTAGATTTGGTATTCCCCTGAAAATTTTTGCTCACAGCAATTCTACTGAACAGGAGATAAAGTGCCTTTTACTCTTTTTTTGAACCTTACATTTACTGAATCCCCAGAAAAGCCTATGTGGTATTCTCACGCTCCTTGAAACAGGTATATCACAGTTCTATGTTAAGTCATGTAAGAAAATATTTGGAATTATTCTCAGGCACACATCCCTTTAAATCAGTTTGAATCAGTTAATATCATTTCCAGCTGATCTTGGGCAAGGCCTTTCTTGTCCAAATGTGATAAAGAATGAGGTAATATTCCTTTAGATGGAAAGAAAATTTTATGAAGGCAAATTTTCACCACTTAAAAGGTCAACAAATTAAGTAAAAACAGAATGTAATTTATGGTTTAATTAACAAGTGTGCTAATGGATTAAAATAATGGCTTTTCATATTGACATGTACAGAACAGTTAGTAACTTGTTCCTCTGTTTCCTGTAAGAATCACATTAAAAACACATAGATTTTGGTAGTTAATGTGCTGAGTGCTAAAATGTACTTTAAAAAGTTAGATTTATAAAATTCATATACATGTTATATAGATTTTGTATCAGCTAAGAACATTAACTGTGAAATAGGATACCATTGGATGTAATATGATAAGTAGGAAGCTTTTCTGGTGTTAAAAAATCATTAGAGTGAAGCAGTGGCTTTTTAATTAGTCTATTAGATTAGATTCATACTGAGAATGAGCATGGTCCAGAAACCTGGGAGGTATCAGGAATGTTTTTCTAAAATTTGAATATTTTTTGAATATTTTTTTTTGATATTGGGAATTTGAAAGTCATTCATACCCTTATCTTTAAATTATTTTGTTTTTTAAGCTTTCTGGTTTTTAAATAATTTAAAGGAAGCAATGATTATGTTTGGGAGAATGTACTGAAATTTTCTGTAAAATCTGGATCAACATGTAACAGCACAGTTCTGCTCTGGACTTTATTTTTTTTTTTTTGAGTTTTATTATCCTTCTGAATTCAGCTACAGATGAAAAATAAAAAAAATCATTTTCACCTATATCAGTTAAGTATCTAGTCACAAAAATGGGTGTATAAGAAAAAGAAGTGGGAATGAGTGACAGAAGCAGGAGGTGCCATGTACTGGTTTAAAAAGCTCATAAGCCTATGGCCTGAGCTGCAATACTGCAGTTCAAGATAAAATTTGTTTAGTTTTACTTATGTTTTGGCACAACTATTGCTGTGAAGATCTGTGGAGATATTTTTGAAGACTAGAGCAAAAATTTATATGGAGAATTGATATTAGGAAGCCATCTCATAATTTGTAAACTATCTTTTACTGTATTAAAAGAATTATAATCACACAATGAGAGAGAATGTCGTCATGTGATGAATATGCAGAGTTTTTTTCTTGTCTAATGGCTATTAAAGTTTTTTTTCTTGTCTAGTGGCCACCATTAAATAAAAAAACTAAAGAGCTCACAAAGCAGGTTTTTAAATATTTTCATAAATGAAAAATTATCTATCAAAATATTTAGCGCTGTGTCTGCATGTCAGTTCATTTTTACTTTTAGAATATGTTGGAAGAATAGATCTGCAAAGTGTTGGATGTTGTGCCTGAATGCCTGCCCATCTATTGTGCCTTTTCAACAATGAGATTCTTATTTCCTTTGAGCTTTACCAGCTACCTTTATTTGCTCAGGGCTTTCTGTGTAGCATTTTCAACCATGTCTTCTGTCAATGATAAATTATTGTATACTATCTGGATACATTCACTATAGTGGAATTCAGATCCTAATTTTAACACAGAAATAACAAATTCCTTCAGGAACAATTCCATAAAGAAAATATAATTTCTACCCTTTCCTCCCCATCTGTTTGTGATCATTTTCAATGTCTACTTTGAATTGAAAATAGTACAGAATCTGTCTTTTCAGTTGTGTTTCTAATGACACCACAAGCTGTTGGAAAACAGAGAAGTGTTTTCAAGCAAGTGTCTGTTGGGAAAATAATCCCATTGATATCAACTTAAAGAATAATTGAGGGATCAGCTTGATTGTTGAAACTGATGGAAGGAATTGAATACTCATTCAAGAGAAAATTTTTCTTGTGAAAAGACATCTCAGTAAGGGGGAAAGATTTCAGCAAGGGCCATGGGGTTTGGTGTAAGATTGTGATGAATGTCTTAGAGGAACAATATGCAGACTCTGTCAGCTACAAATGTGGACTGTGGTAGGAGCTGGGAGTTACAAAGGGAGTGCATGAAGAGAGATGAAATCTCAAGAAGAATCATTAAACAAGGTTATACAAATGACTGATAGGTAGCTAGCCATGGGATGGCTTTTGTCTGATATCTTCACAGATTATTGGATCATTTGGAAAAGCAGCTCTGATTTAAAGACAAATTTAAATAACTTTCTTAGAACTTTTTGCTTTTGTTGTTAGATATGGTTAAGTCATGATCTGCCTCATACCAGAATAACAAATTAAAAATAAATTTTAAAAAAATCAAGTGGAGAGTCAAGTTTAACAACAGTAAGAATTATTTGGCAGATACCTTGTGGAAATGGTCTCAGGTTTTTTCAGTAAAAGTTATAGTCCAACTAGCTACCTTTTAAAAATTGTGGTTTGACCCATATTTATTAATTTACATTTTGTCATATACTGTGGGTAAAATTCACCATTTAAATTAGAAGGTTCACATGAATTCTTCCAGGGATGGAAATATACAAGTAAACAAGGTAGAACAAAACACAATCTCAGGGAGATGCCACTTTGGACAACACAAATTAAAACATTTTTATGAAGAAATTTGCAACTTTCTGTTAAGAAATAATTTAAATAAACTTTCTTTTTCAGTGTAAGATAGTAATGATTTGTTTTTTAAATATTTGATTTTGATAAAAAATATACACTCTCTGGAGATAATATGCTTATTTGTAGTCCTGTCATGTAAGAAGACATTTAATCAGATAAACAGCATTCTATAATTGTAATGATACAGTGTGGTAACATTGTACATGTATCTCAATGAAATTATGATTCTATAATTCACCAGGAGAGGAAGAAACTTTCTTCCAAACTTATGTCCAAGGACAGCTGCTTAGTAACTTGGAAAGACTTGTGGCTGTAATGTTACTCCAAGGTTCGGGGTTCTTCATGTAGGGGAGTGGTGGACATGGGAATGCTCTGCAGCTTCTTCCCTTTCAAAAGAAAACCTGTGACTTTCCTCTCTATGAAGAGAGAAGACTCCTGATGGCTTTTAGGAGTTTGTTAAAGCTAAGTAATGATCCCAAACTTCTGCAGATAAATGCAAGTTGTATGCTGTGATATGATCCTGAAACACCCTCTGGCAACTTGCTCCATGCTCGAGTTCTTGCTTTATTCCATGCCAGATAGAGCCACATAGGGATGATGGTGTTACATGGACTGGTTTTGTACCAAAGAAAGTCCTTTAATTTATATATGTGAGTAAGGGAAAAAAATTACTCTTCAGGAAATTTCATGGACAGGAAAATTTCTGGTTTGTTTTGGATGTTTTTTGAAGGCCAGGTGAAAAAGTGTAATACAAGTGATGAAAATTTGTGTGTCTCTGACTAAATGGCATTTTATTTATGGTTCTCACATAGTCAATATTTGCTTTTGTACACATAAACCCTCTTTATTATTTAGTTTGAAACTCCTGATAATAAAAAAAACCCAATAGAACTGGTTATTAGGCTAGATGACTGAAAGTAAATGCTTTGCAAAAGTCAATATTCAACACACCAGATGGGTACATGAAAAGAAATATTGTTTCCTTAGGGGTCTGAATTTTCCAAATAAGAGATCTCTTTCAAAAGAGTAAACTAACTACCAAAAATGAATGTAATTTATCAGGGTAAACATATAATTACTTTAAAAACTGTAAAAATATTGCTTCAACATAATCTCTTTTTAATCTCTTCTGATTTTATTCACAGAATAAATTAGACTATTTTTTCTCAAGGCAAATAATCCATTAAAATATCATAAATCATTACCTGAGGAAAAATACCTAGTCTTGCTATATTATTTAATACTGTAATAAAAAAGACAATTCTCCAATAATTACTTTAGTCTATGCATTAGATTTTATAAAGGGTGTTTTTACAGTTGTTCATTAAAACCTATTAAATGAATATTGATCATCTTTTAATATCTTAGTTATCTTTCTTAGATTTAGACTGTGGGACAAACCTGGTTCATTTTATAGATATAAAAGCATTTTTATGTATATTAAAAATATATATAAATACAATATATGATATATATAATATAAATATAGCATTTATATATTTAATTCTTACAACAAGGCAGACACTACCTTGCCTCAGAACTCTACTTTATTCTCACCCTTTCTCAACTCTTGTCACCAATATATCACCAATAGAATTAGATTTCAGAATACCTAGGGCAGCACAACTGTATAACATATATACATACATATATGTATATAAAAATATTTATTTTATGTGTGTATATATATATATATATACACATAACATATAAATAAATAAATAAATAAATAAACAAACAAATAAATAAATAAATAAATAGTATGGCATACTGCAGTTACAATGGGTCACATTATTTCTGCGTTATTGTATTTTTGTGTTAGTGGAAAAGTCTGTGAAATAATGTGTTTAAGACTTTTGTGTCTTTTACATACAAGAGCCCTTATACCTTGCTTTGCCCACAACTCTGTGGATCAGACCCCAGCTCTAAGGATCGGGCTCTGATTGATAAACTTGTACACAATGCATGTATAAAATTGAAACTTTGCTTAGAACTGAGAAAAAATCTAAAGATACAATATCTGGAAAATTTCATGTGTTTGAATTGTAATATTGACATTTACTGGTGCATATATTCTACAAGACAGGCAGAGAACATGGTTTGTTATTACTGAGGTGGACAGCTTTTTCTCTCTAATTTTGCCTCTACTGAGTGTAACAAATCTATTTATTCACTATTTTTTGCTCTTTGTCCAAAGCTGAAATGAAGTGGTATATTTTCTTCTCTGTTTTATGACTGATCCTTGCTCTTGATCTAATCTCTGTTTTTTAATTTTAAAGAGGTCTTAAGAATAAAATCTGCTTCTTTACTCATTACTATTACCTTTAGTTTGACAGAGAGGTCAATTTAGTTATATAAATTATATTTAATTATAAATTGTAAAATAAATTATGTATTTATATAAATACTCTATAACTAGAAAATATCTCCTAACGATGTATTAAGTACCCTTTGCAAGTACCTTTAGGCAGATATTATTTTAAATATGCCTTCTGGCTCAAATTTATGTTTTAAAAGCCACATATTAAAAAGAACTAACAAAGAAATTTGAGTCTGGATTCCTTGTTGGAAGTACACTGTTCAGTAGAGTTATCAGGACTGAATTATATGGGGTGGAAATCTGGCAAGGAAACTTTTAAAAAAGGGAAAAGAAGATAACAGTTGGCGAATTGCAGAAGATTTTCCATGTAGTGCAAAAGGGGGAATATTATGTCTCTTGTACACTTCTCTGTGCCTCTATTCCAGATTCATTGCTTCACCTGACATTAAACCTTTTGGGACCTGGGCTGTTCATATTTAGTGATAATGCAATATGTTGCCCAGTGTGCTATACTTTGTATAAAGCTATTAGTTTTCTATATTTTTGGTATGCAATTGTTTAATCTGTATTGAGGTATGGGATTAATTGGGTATAAAAATGTTTAAAGATTATTTCAGTTGGAACTATTTAAGACAAAATTTTGGTATAAATGCTGCCACATTTACAGAATTGTAACAAAACTGTTTTAGAAACCTTAATGAAAAGTAAAAAGAAAAGAATTCTAGATTTTAGTGTTTGTAATATTGATAATTCAATATTCAAAGTCTGGTGGAAAGTGATATTCCTCAAGAGCTGGTGCCAACCAATGCTGCTAGACATCTTTGTCAGTGACATGGACAGAGAAACTGAGGGCAGAAAAAAAGTTTGCAGATGACATCCAGTTGAATGGTGCAGGTGACATCCTGGAAGGAAAGGATGGCATCCAGAGTGACCATGGTGGCCTGGAGGGGTGGGGCCATATGAAGATCATGAAGTACAGACTGGGATGAGAACGGATTGAGTGGACTTTTGGGAGTTTGGGTGTTTTGAGAAGCTGGACATAGACCTGCAATATGTTCTCACATCCAGAAAGACAAACATGTCCTGGGATGAATCCAAAGCAGTGTGGTCAGCAGGGCAGGAAGATTTTGCACCTCTGCTCTGCTGGGACCTCACCTGCAGTGCTGTGTTCCCAGCGCAGGAAAGACATCATCCTGCTGGAGTGAGTCCAGAGAAAGGTCATGAAGATGAGCAGTGCTCTCACGTGGAGAGGTGGAACAGAGATTGAGTAAATTAGGGTTTTCAGTCTGGAGAAGTCCATGGGGAAACCACACAGTCCTTCAGTACCCAAGGGGCCTAGAAGAGAGCTGAAGAGGGCTTTTATACAAGGGCATGCAGAGAGAGGACAAGGAGGAATGACTTTAAACAGAAAGAGAGTAAGTTTAAATTAAACATAAGAAATAAATACTTTACTTATGGTGATGGTGGTGAGATCTTGGAACAGGTTGCCCAGAGAAGTTGTGGATGTCTCATCCCTGGAGGTGTTTGAGACCAGGCTGGGTGTGGCTCTGATTAACCTGATTTCAAGATGATCAAAGCCCCGTCCAAGTGTCCCTGCCCATGGGAGGTGGGTTGGATAAGATGGTTAGACAGAGGCCCTTAGGTCGTGTTTGAGACCAGGCTGGGTGTGGCTCTGATTAACCTGATTTCAAGATGATCAAAGCCCCGTCCAAGTGTCCCTGCCCATGGGAGGTGGGTTGGATAAGATGGTTAGACAGAGGCCCTTAGGTCCTTCCAGCTGAAGCCATTCTATGATTCCATGACATTTGAGATTGTGACATCTATCTGTGCCAAGACTTAATGACTATTTATTGGAATATGACTAGTTACTTTCAGAGTCCAAATGCCCCAAATAATCTGGATTAGGTTTTTACTTGAGAAATAACAGGTTTGGTTTTAGAGGTTTTTGAAACATATAGCTCCCCCAGAAGTCATTGAGCATTGTTTGTCTGCACCTCAGAATAATTTGTCAGCCTGCTCACAGTGTCTCAATCGACTGAAATATGATCTATGATTTACTTAGATTTTACAATAATTTCTTCTTGAATGGCAGGTTTGGTTTTTTTTAATTTTCAAAATAATTTGTAAAAATAAAGTGTTCCAACGTTTGGAGAAATACATGATTAGGAGCTGCATTCATTGCATTCCATAATTATTTTGTAGTCTCTAAAGGGTGAGCTGTAGTATGGTCACAGAACTCAGCCTTTTGGCAGAGAAAATGATCTTGCATTGAATAAGATGCAGCTGTTGTAGGAATTTTGGCATATATATCCTTTCTTAAGATGTATTTTCTAAATTATTACATTTAATATATTATATATGAATAGTATATAAACTAAAAATATGGAAATTGAGTCCTTAATATAGTAAACTCTTTGTAATCATTGATTCTTTTTCAGTAAAACAGTTCATTCAGAATAATTAGCATTTCTTTTGTCTTTAAAAAATTCCCAAATAGACAACACTACTGTTAATTGTGTTATTGTGTTGGTTTTTGAGATTTGCATGGTGACTCCAGAATACATATGTAGTCTCTCTCAGGGACAGATCTTAGAAGGGTGAAAGAGGACCATTGTTAACTCATGGGTGTGTCAAACAGCCAGTTGAATGCACCAGCCATCAAAGATGTCAGACCAAATAAAATCAGAGTGGTTTTGGAAGCTACAGTCCACTTCAGGAATAAGGTTTGAGAAATAGATGGTTATGGTGATTTTTTGCTAGGGATAGGATAGTTTATAATTTGAAGTCAGAGAAATAATATGGGATAGAAAATAAAGCTTCTGCTTCAAAATGGGGGAAGTTGCATCTTCCTACTGCTACTCTTCTGTTCAGAAGAAATGATGGTTTGGATAAAATTTTGGACTTGTGTATAGATGTGAGCTCCTTTGATGATGGGGGAATGAGTCACTCATGAGCAGATGGAAAGAATCAAACGGAAAAAAGGATCCTCTGGGAAGGCATGGCAACAATTAAGTGTTGTGTGATGAACTGGAAATTTCTTGATTTTGGTGTAGTTATTAATATATTTTGGTTGATGAAGCTGTATCTTAATCAAATCTCATGGAATTCTTAAAAGCCATCATAAAAATAAGATAATGTGGTCTCTGCTGTTTAACTGAGAAGTTGAATTGGACTCATAACTACAGGGAAAATTGGGTAGAAACATAATCTACTCAGATTTCTCAAGTATTTATAGCCCTTTGATGGCTTGGTGAACTACTTGTTGGTGACTGTTCTATACAGCTTTGCTGCTGTAGGGCTTTGCTTCTCCTCAGAACTTTATTTTTTATTACAGAAGTACAAACTAAAAGGTGCAGTAGGTGCAGTGCAATTGAACAGAAAGAGTCAGATACTGCTTTGTGTTTGGGGAAAAAAAAAGGCTGCTGGAAGGCAGAGGTAGAAAGGTGTTCAGAAAACTAAAATTACTCCTGTAAGTGCTCTTTTTCCAGTGAGATGAATGAAAATTAAGTGGCTTCAGAGATTATCCTTCCCCTCTGGCTCTCCCTCCTGCTTCTCTCTGAAGTACTCCAAGCTGAGATGCTGGCACAGCAGCTGTTGAAGCTTGAAATATAAATAATAAAGCCATTTCTGCCTTGCAGTGTGGAAAAGGGTACAGGAGAGATGCACTAGCTGCTTTTTCACTTGTGATAGTGAGGAGGGGTTGGGCAGCTGTAGCTGCTCTTTTTTCTGTTTGCTTCTCTTTGTGAATCAGGGAGTGTTGGTTGGTCTGAGTCATTTGGTGTTGCATTGCAATTAGGCTCATGAACCTGAATTTTTCCATGCCTCTGGTCAGAAAATGTTTTTTTCTGTGGTTAACTTCTAATGTTTTTACATGTATCAATGTACTTAGAACATGATATTATCTAAATTTCAACTCCAAAATGGCTCTAAATTTCATTCAAGATATGTGTAATCTAATATAATGTCATGTAAGATAAAGTAAAAGATCCACTCTCACATCCCATTTCTTTATATTTTTTAGGCCAATTTAGTTCTTTAGGATGAAGCAGTCTTTTAGGTGTTTTGAGATGTGACTACAATAACAAAGTGAAGTAGTATATCTCTTTGGGTCAAATGTTTGCATTATTCCAGTGGTAACTGAACAGCTTATAAATAACCAGCTTACTGTTCATTTGATGGGTGAGATAGTGGGATATGTTTTAAAGCCAGCATAGCTGCAAGTCTATGCTGTCCCCAGACTATATTTCACAGTTTGAGCTAGCATGCTGTCATCTGCACGAGTTGTGTGCTGAACTGAAGCTGCTGGGCATAGACATGTGCTCCCTGTGCCAGTGTGGCTTCAGGCAAGCAATAAACTGGTGAGGCAGACAGCTGAGAACTGTGCATTTTAGTACCAGAATTTGCTATTAGCCCACAAAATGCTTGTTCTAAATTATTTTGCTGTAATATGATCCTCTTCTAACAGTAAGAAACTTCCCTTGGGTTGCTGCAGGTCTTCCTGGATCCTGCAAAGAGCTGCCTTCCCTCACCAAGGAATGAGTCTGAGAAGCTCTGAGAACCTCTGTGATGGAGCCTGGCTGTATATGGGTATATACAGTATACAGACTGCTGTGATGTGCAGTGGGTTTTCTCACAAACTTGCTAAAAGTCATCATCTTTAGCAAAGGGCTCGTTTCACAGAACAAGCTTGTTCTGTGTACAGCTTTAGATGTAAGAGGTAGAGCAAAGAAGAGTTACCCATTAAGGTGCTAAGCTGTGCTTCAAATACAATACTAATGGCACACAGGAATGAAGTTAGACTGCGAGAGTGATTGGCAGATAGCAAGATTACAAAGATCTTTTTTAGCTGTTCCACCTGAAGCCCTTGTGCAGTTCCCAAGACAATATTCAGTAAACCCATCAAGAGATGGATCTGATAATCAAGTTTGATATTTGCATAGGCTCTGTAGCTAATCCACTTTGTTCAACAAAAACCATGACTTCACATAGTTGATCTTTATCAATCCATTCAAAGATTACTGCTGGAATTGCAATGGATAAGAACAAAAGGGAGCTATCATCCAAGGTAAATATGTAGATGTGATAGATTAAAAAAGTGATGATTGAGCTTGTTGTGCAGTTTGGCTATACTTGCAAGTTTACAGACAGTTAGGTAGACTTTCATAAATAACTATGTAATCAACAACATCCATTTGTGCCTTTCCACTGAATGGTCTGGCCTACGTTTGATCCTCTATGTTGATAAATATATGACCATTTTGGGGTGATAGATATCTTGGCATGTTGTTGGTATATATATGCTCATACACTCCTTTTAGGAGGTATTTGACACACAGCTTGTTAAGGCAATGAATGAACTGAATGAGTCAAATATTGTGCCAAAGGAGCACTTGACCAGTAATGCCAGAAAAATTTATTGGACCTCAGTACTATAACCATGTTTATGCATGCAAAAAAAGTATTTGGAATGAAAATATGCAGAACTAAAGGCTTCATTCAAAAACTCCTGGAAGACAGAGTGCCTATCACTAGATATTCACAGAACATGTAGATTAGGCAGTCATTGGTATTCTTGACTACTTAGGAGATCAAGCTAGGGACTTTTCCACATATGTAGATGTAGGACAGTGCTTGTAGTGGGTTGACCTTGCCTGGTACAATATATCCCTTTTATCAGTCATCTGGGGCTTCACCTGGCTGCCATGACTTTTCAAATATCATGGAGAGTGTCTTGGCCACTACCCTCAGCCTCTTCCCTCAGGACTCTGGGATGTTTATACAGGTTTTATACACCCATGTGCATCTATGATCGTCTTTCTGGGTTTCAAGCAGACATTGCTAGCTCATGTCCAATTCTTCAGTCTCTAATATCTTCAGGTAGGGCTGTTCTCAGTGTGTTCACCCTGCAGTCTGTATTGAAACTGGGGATTGACCTGACTAAAGTGCAGGATCTTGCAATTGTTCTTGTTAAACATCTTGAGGTCTGCAGGGAGCCACCCATCAAGTCTGTGAAGATCCATCTGGGACTGTGGGATATCTTTATGCTCAATATCGATTTTCTACTTTTTTTGTTGACAAATTAAATTTATCTATTCACTAATATGATTGTGGATTCTTTAGTAATATAGAATGCAACTGAGGGCATAACTTCCTGTAAACAACAAATAAGGATGGGATATTACTTTTGCACTGGCTCTGAGGCATAAATACTGAAACAATTGGTAGTGGTGTTTGAACAGAGAGATTAAATGTTTTAATTTGGAAAAACTATGGAAGAGGAAGTAATAATTATATGCCTGGGAATTGCATGTCAATGTTCAAAAAACACTGAGGAACTCATGAAAAATCCATGGTTGACAGATGTGTACAGACGAAAAATAATCCCCACCAAAATGCAACTTGGAAAACACTGTTGCTTTTTAGGTAGTTGTAGCTCAAGATAAGGCCAATGAATGTGAAGAGAAAGCCATGGAGGTGCCCTTTCCAGCATAGTTGCTGTTCTATCAAAACATCCAGCTGTAGCACAAGAAGAGGGCAGGGGTAGTAAAGATTGCCAAGTACTATATGATCTGGAAATTGTGGTATCTATGATGCTCTAGTAAACTCACTTTGCTCTGAAACTCCTTAAACATATAATAACACCCAAACCACTGCCATTGGGCAAACCTAATCTCATCCTGATGGTTGAAGGATTTTAAGGATGCCTATAGAAAATCTGTGAAAGGATACAGGACATGTGACCTTTTTAGCTCATAACCAAGGTCTGCCTGCCTTCCTCCTCATTGTCCCCCAGGACAATTTATGGCACCTGGGGAGAAAGCTTGTGATTAAAAATTGTAACTGTAAATGTATATTACACTGCATTATTAAGCTATTACATTTTGGGACAGAAATGATACTCATTTAATATCTTTACAAACACTGTATCTCTAGTGTCATCCCACTCTAATATGACTTTAATTGTAATTCTCTTATCTCATTCTTGACAAATAATACCTCAGTATAAAAATACAGCTTCTACAGTAAGAAACAGTCTTTTGATAATAGAAGTATAGAAGGTACACAGAGCCCTTGTTGCAGTAATTTATTTCTATTTCGATCCCTTTGTTTTTTTCCTGTAACTTTTAATTAATCTTGTTATTACCTCTTTTGACCTGTATACTTTTAAAACCACTTTGGGAGTGGGCAGAAAAGTCATGCATCAAAAATGGCTTGGCAGTAAAAAGATGGCTTTTATAAACTGGTAATTGGGAATCAATGTGCTTTAAGCTGTGGGCAGAAAATGTAATAAACAATCTAGTCTAGAGGGACAAAGGATTATTTGTTAATAGTATAAAAAGGTCACTGCTACAGTAATTAAATTAAACCTGCAAGGCATTCCAAGCTATGCTTCTGAATTGTAATATACCAGAAAGAAAGAAAGAAGGTGCTTGACAACTATTTTCTATTGGATTTACTATGGGTCATATCCTAAATAAATGAACATGCTTAAATAGCTTTCTGCTTTAACATACCCGCAGTAATTGTTGTTATACAATGCTGTGAAGGCCCAAGAGCTCAGAAGTGAAGAGTATGTGGCTCTGCACAGACCCAGGTTCAGGGCAGCCCATATTTCCATAGCACACACTGCATCTACCTGCATCTACAAAGTCTTGCAGCAACTGTGCCTGTGAAGCATTGTACCAGAAGCTTGGTGTTCTGCACATGAAAAAGTGAGGATCATCCTTCTGGTTGGACCGGTGAGTATCAACAGTTGCCCCCAGCTGATTTTCAGGATTGTTTCTGCTGGAATTCTGTGTGTTGTGTTGTTAAAACCACAAAATTCGGTATGAAATACTACTTAAGCACATGAAATGACTCTGTTCCTTGGATTTTGTGTTAACTACAGATCTACTTGTAACTTAATGAACCACAGCATAGATATCAATGAGTGCCTGATTTTTTTCTTTGTCCATTTAATGTGAAGTTTCAGATTTCTGCAATTTATCTGTAGCATTGTTTAACTGTAGATCTTCTGGTTTTTTGAATCTTAAAAGAGCACCTCAGGAAACAGATATAATTAACCTTGGGATAAGGACTGTGTGAGAACAGTAATTTACTTTTAATTAGTAATATTTTCTTAGCTAACTTCATTACTGTGGACAACTACTTTGTAGTAATGAAGGCTTTAATCAGAAAAATAAAATGGGGATGTGTTGTTTGGCCAGCCAGCCCCAAAAAGATGGAAGATTACTGAGGCATGGAATTTTTTTCTGATGACAGTAGGACAACTCAGTTCTTGGTTATATCATGGCTAGGTATGTTCTCTAGATTAATCCATGATTCTGAGAACTTCCCTGATTCAACACCTGTAAAATAACACCAGGTTTTTTTTTTTCCTAGCACACCTGGATTCATTGGTAGGGGGAATAGTCTGAGACTAAGTCATATTTAGGCTTGGTGAGCTGTCTGAGACTTAGTGGTGAAAGTTCCTCTCAAGTTTTACAGTTAAGTTGTATCATCTCAAGTAATTTAGTTTGGTTTTCTCTATGAACAATAGGGGTAAAAAATATTGCTTCACTTCTTATTAAAGACCAGTGGATAGTGGACAGTGTGAGGAAAAAGTGCTACATGAAAAGCAGGTAGTTCAGCTATCAAACCTGAAGCCCTAATTTGTTTAATTTGTTCGGTTTCCATCAAGCAAATGAGATCTCAGTTGGTTGCATATAATCTGTGAATTTTGCAGTATGTTTTTGCACACAATTCAGAAGTTTCCAGGGCCTGGATTTAAAAGGGAGAAGCTAAACATCAAAGCAACTGGCCATTATAATGAGTAAAGTGTTGGGAGCTTTGGAATAAATAGCCAGTCTGCTCAGCATGTACTGTCTGTAACTAGGGAGTAAAGAAATCCAGAGGATGTTGTACATGAGCTGTTTGTAAGAATACTAGTCAAGGACAGATTCATAATTGTGGAGAAATCTCTTAGAAAACAGATAATGGACTTCGAATTTTTGAAAGCAGACAGGTCTTCTGACTGCTGGGTAAGGTTTTTTTCTGTTTTTTTCCTATTCCTCTAACTGTGTTTATTTGATATGCCTCTTATGATAAAGCCTCAAAATATTTCTCTGATAAAAGAGCTGTCTATATTCAAATTCATAAACTTCTGAGGGACAGAATTGAAATGTAAGGAGAATAATAACTGAAAACACATTAAAATCTTTTCACCTCTAAGTTAAGTAGGGTTTAAGTCCATGAACACAAAGAGAAATGTAAAAGTTCAGAATATGAGAAATGTTCTGCATTGAAGCTTTTCGTTTTTTCTTGATTCATAAAAATACATTAGTTTTTGAGTGTCAAAGCACCATGTAAATATTGTAATCAAAAGGGTTCAGTGCTTAGAAATTAACTTCTGTTAATTTCAATTTTTCTTTGTATAAGGGAAATGCTTGACAGGATTTCAGTGCCCTTCTGTCAGTCCTTGTTTGTGGAAAACCATGAAAATTATGGGATTACAATTTTCCATTGTTCTTAACACTGTATGAGAACAGTAGCCATGACAAGATTGTGTGATGCCAGAATAATATTTCTGACTGAGTACATAGCATGATTAAAAGCAACAGAAGACCAAAAGATAATTAAGGTGGTGAATCTTACACACACTGCAATTAGAGCTGCTGAAATTGAGGATGCAAAGAAATCTGTCCAGTTTAAGGTGTGAGGTACCTGACCTATAAATTAAAATTGATTAGTTTGCTTGTACAGTGTTTTGGGAGATCGTGGAAAAGCGGTTTCAGAATGATGTTGTGTTTGCAATACATGTCTGAAATGTCATGAGCAGACTGAAGTGGGTGGTATTAACAGCACCAACCAAAAGCATATGGCCTCAGGTGTGCAGTGCCATGTGCTTTTGTGAGAACACGTTGTGTATGGGCAGGCAATGTGCACTTGCAGCCTGGAAATCCATTTATACCCTGGTCTGAAAAGAATGAAGCGTGGCTAGCAGATTGAGGGAGGTGATTCTACCCCTCTTCTCTGCTCTTGTGAGATCCCACCTGGAGTGCTGCATCCGGCTTTGGTGCCTCTAGAACAAGAAGAACAGGGACCTGTTGAAGTAGACCCAGAGGAGGGACATGAAAATCATTCCAGGGATAGAACCACCTATTAAGGCAGGCTTAGAGACTTGGGCTTTTTAATGCCCACAGAATAGAAGGTTCCACAGAGACCTTCTTACAGTCTTGTGGATTTATTTATTGATTTTATCAATGCCTGCAGTGACAGACAAGAGACAATGACTTTAAACCCAAAGAAAATAGGTTTGGGTTGGACATATAGAATATATTTTTTACACTGTGATATTGCCCAGGTGGTATCCCCAGGGATAAGGATATCAAGTGTAAAAAAATATTTGATGATCTGGATTCTGCTTTGCTTCGGAAAAAATGACATATGAAAAAATATGATTGTGTTTAGGATGACTTCATTGCAGGCACTTCACTGTTACAGCAGTCTCTGGCATGTAATCATTAGAGGAAATCACCAAGTTAAATGCATAAGAAATTAATTCTTGAGTGAATTGCTTTCTCTGACTATTGTACAAAGACACTGAATAATGTGATGCATCTATTGAAACTTGATTTTTGACAGTAAGAAATGGAAAATATTGCAAATATTGCTAGACATCATTGTTCAAACTTTTGAACATAAACAATTGATTTCTAGCTTTATTAGATTTCATCCCTATTTTAGATCCCATTTTTTAGATTTTTTTTTTCAACTTACCACCTCATTACTAGTCAAAAGACATGAGCATTGTCTTGTAAAATCAGCTGCTGTATCATTGCTGGTTTTATCTTTTCTGTATGAAAATATGTCCTAGGAAACATGCTAAGTAAAAATGTTTTTTAAGCCTTTTTAGGACTTTTTTTTAAGAGCTTTGATTGTAGATTAGTGACTGTTTCTAAAGGTGTTGATAAGCAGAAGCTGCTTCCTTTCTCAGCTCCTCAATAAATAGTTTTTTTCTCTTGCCTCTGAATGCTTGCTTTTTTTTTTTTTTTTTTGCCTCCATTTTCTCATCTTATCACAACTCTATAGAGGTAGACAATGTGCCTCCTTTCCTTGTCCACAAGACTAGAAAATGCAAAACTTTCTTGTCTTGTGGCTGTGATGAAGTTGAAAGAGTGCATGTATTATGCTGCATCTAAAGTTGGCCTGACTCTGTGCTGATCGCTTCTTATTTGGTAATACTGCACCAGAAGCCACATGTACATGCTGTTTAATATTCAAATTCACTTGACTCAAACATATTCTAAAAAGAAAAAAAATTTTAAAAAAGCATTTTGTTCTTATCCCTGGCTTAAAGTTTCAACATGTATCTTATGGTAAATTAAAAACAGTGTCCTGTCTCCATGGAAGGTGAGGAAGAACTTGCAGTGGCTGAGCAGCAGCAATCCTTAGATGTCAAGTGAATGCTGGAACAAACTCTCTCTACTTTTTCTTGTCTTTATCTGTGCTTTTTTAATAGAACTTGTTTTGCATATTTTGGGAATGTCCTTCTGGTGATTGTTGGTGATTGTTGTGACTTTCTGGTGTCCTTTAAGGGACTCATTTCTGCTACCACTCCAAATTCCTACTTCCATGAGGCCCTACTTCACTAATAAAGTCTTGAAATATGCAGACAAGCCTTGAAATTTCCCAAGCACATTTGTCTTTGTTGACAATACATCATATACTATTAACTATTGCCCCAGATTTCTGTTCCTGTTTAAATATATGAACTATTCTAGACACTGACTTTTTTAAAAAGGGTCTAGGATTTGCCATTAAAAGTCACACTTCTCTCTTAAATAATAGGGTTTTCTTAGTATTGACTCACAAAAATGTAACAAATCTATATGACTGGCATAGATTTTTATGGGTGGAGAACCAGGAATCAGCAGGCATACACCACAGGCAATCCTGAACAATAAATATACTGTTACTCTGGAGAGTTACTTCTCTGGAGACCCGAAGGAGAACTTCTGATACTTGACTTCAATCTCACGTTTAAATCTCCAGGTGTTGTATACAGTGAAGACCAAGAGAAATGCAAACAACAATGAGCTAGGAAAAAACCCAACAAATCCAGAAAGAAACTTCCACTAGAATATAACTTGTGAGAGTTAAAGTACCATCTGTAGAGGACTGGGAAGATGACTTGCTTCCTTCCTGAAGCAAGGAGACTGTTAATACTTTCACTTTGGCTTATCTGTGTATTTGTAGAGAGTCTGAAAATTTTAATTCAGAGGAAAATTCAAGCTTTTGAGCTCAAATAATATCTAATTTTTTTTTCTGTTATTCAACTGCTACTAATCTTCAACCCAATTTTTTTTTTTAAAGGGAATGAGAATACTACAGCCCTCCTTAGAGGAACTGAAGTCAGATAAAACTCTGATTTAATGTGTATTTTGTGTATTCAGTAATGAAAATTGTTTATTATTGAAACAAATATTTAGGACAGCATTTTTCAAATTACTGAGGTTAGCATAAAGCAAAACAAATTGCTTCAAGGGGCTTTGAAATTGTAGATGAATTAAGAGTGTCTCTTGATTTTGTGAAGTTCCACATTGTTCAATGATAGCAGTACTGACTGACTGGTATTTTGCCTTTTATCTTCACAAGATGTTCTCAGATAAAACAGAATTCACAGTTGCCTGTAATCATTAAGCAAAGAGATCAGATGAGTGTAGAATATTAATTTGACCAAAGAATTAAGCCAAATGCTTTTTCAATTTTCCTGATGGTGAGGCTTCTTGGACACATATTTGTAGCGGTGTGTGATGCCAGGTTTGTGTTTTGTAAGATATCACTCAATTAATTTGCATCACATCAAAAGCTACAAAACATAGCGGCAAAGGCTTACCTCTAGAAAAGAGGGAATATCAAACATACCAGATGAATTTAGCATACCTGTTTGACTGAGGAGTTAAAACAAACCCATGTTCAGAGATCTCTCCGGTCCTGTGTTCAATTTTTTTTTAGTTCTTGACTAAATTTAAAATCCATTCTTACCCAATTCCACTGTTATCACTTGAGTTTGCTGCTCGATAGGGAAAGGCACTTGCAAGATATGCCACCCTTCATCTTTTCCATTTCTGGATGTTGCAAATGTAACAACTGAATGCTGAGGGCAGTACATAAAGTCAACTTAAATTTTGAAGTTAAGGCAGTCATTCTTCTTTTCTTTTTTTTTTGGTTTTTTTTTTTGTTTTTTATTTTTCAAATTACTGATGCAATTATTCTCCAACTCATCTGACTTTTGAAATTCCTCTCTACAGTTTGACAAGACACTATGACAGCTGGTTTAGTGAAGGGATAATTATTTTATAGAGTTGTAATATGAATTACATGTTCAATCTTTTCTGAGAAGACAACATGACAGATTGATATAATAGAAGAACCACTAATATGCAGTTATTTAAGTAGTGGCAAATGTGTAACAGCTTTGAAGCAATTTTTCTAGGCTGTTCAGAGAGTGTGAAATTTGCTCTTAAATGCATCAACATACTCTAGTTATGTTATCAATTTAAGTGCCTACCATTTATCAAAGAACATTCCACAAAGATCACCCATGGTGAAAGTCTCACTTTTATTTAACATTAGCATGAAAATTTTTGCTATTTTAATCACTGTATTGTAAGATGTTAGAATTATATACTCTAAAATCCTAAGGCTTAAAAACTGAATATACACTTGATTTAGATATGACAGATTAAACTTCATCAGGTCAGAGCTAAACTTTGACAAGAGTAAGTCTATTAGCATCCTGGATGAAAACATGAAAAGTTTAAAATAAAATCAAATGTTTCTAAAAATTATTTGAAGTCTTGGTCTTGTGCCATTTTAAAATTTGCATCCAAGCAGAAAGCTGCATTTGATGGTAAAAATTATTGATAATACAGGCTTCTTCAAAACATATTTGCTCTGATGTGTGAGGCCAGATAGCTATCTTGTATAATATACCATAACACTTGGTAGAGTTGCAACACATAAAATCCAAAAACAAAGTTTCACCTCAAGAAAATAGGAGGTTATTCAGCATTTCAGCAGACAGCTTGCTGTACAGAGTACACCCAAAATAACTTCTCTCGAAATTGGCTAGCAATCCCTTTAATTTATAACATCGGAGACTAAGTAGTTTCTTCCCCATCATATTCTTTAGCTGATTCAATTTGCTTGCATGGAGCACTGATTCTTGGCAAGTAAACTCATTTACCAACAGAAATTTAGACAGAAATGCATGGAAGGAGTTTTTCAGCGACCGTTCTTTTTGTGCATGCAGCAGCACTCCAGCAGGAATCACCTCAAATTTATGCTGCATCGTGACACTGCAATATCCTCCACAAGCAGGTGTGGTGAGCCATAGTGGGGAATGAACAGTGAAGAAGTGGAAGTCTGGGCTTCTGGCAATGCATCATCTTTTACTGAAGCATTCTTACATTCACTTCAAGTGCTGGCAAAATATATGGCCTGTGAAAGGCATTTCACTCATGACACATAGGGGAAAAGGGATTTTTGTAAAATTCCATTATCTGAAGAGCTCATGGGGTGCACTTACCTAAACTAGCCCTTCACTGCTGGAAATGAAACCTGTTCTTGGCCAAAGTATGAATGGTTTATAAAGAACTCTAAAGTACTGTGGATGGCAAGATAGTAAAGAAAAAGTAGCTCTTTCCTTAGAGGAATGACACTAAACAGCTGGCATGAAAACTCTTCAGCATTTTGGAGAGCTCTCAATTTTTTTTACCTCTCTTTTTCATTTATCTGTCTTCCTAAAACATTCTACATTTAATAGTGATGTTGAAATGAACAGAAAAGACAAATTGAATTCTGGGGCAGATATAATTTTCATTCAGAAAACTTCATTCAAAACTGGAAATATTTAGATGAAATTCTTTCACACTTCACTGTTGCAAGTGCTACTCAGTGGCCAGTCCTCTCTTTTTTCCAACATAAAACTAGGAGAGGAGTTGCTTCTTAGTGAGGATTAAATTATAGGCTCCTACTATTCTATTAGTACTGAAAGAAATTTTCAAATAATTATTGAGTGTAAGTGATCCTGTGTTAAAATTTAAGTTTACCTTTGTACAAATTGTGGAATAGTTCTCTTTCAAGTTCTACTACAGGCTCACAAACTTAAAGAAAGTTGTACATAAGTTGTACATATGTAACTTGATCATCAATTAACAAAAACTCATAGCCACATTAAACTTTGATTATGTCTGAAAACCAAAGTTTATAAATATTGGAATATTTTCTGAAAAACATTAAATTTGGTCTCTGGTTATGCAAGGGAAATGTATTTAAACTGCAAGTGGTAGATTTCATTATTTATGGTGTGGGATTTTTTCAAAGCACCCTCTCAGAACCCTCCTCGCATTTAATAAGGACATTAATTGATAAACTGCCTCAAAGTCTTAGGAATAGTTAGCAATTTTGCAGGTTGGAACCAATACCCTCAAGTTAACTGGGCCAGTACAGACTGCACAACTCTGAGAAATAATGGGCTTTCTCTCTGAAAATTTGCTTAATAACTGAGCAGCTGCCAACAACCTCTGTAGCACTTTTGTCTTCATTAATTTATGAAGTGAGACTTCAGACTATAGGCATTCAAAGGAGGGAGCAGAATTCAGTGCTGGGGTGTCAAAAGTTGAAAAGGTCATGTCACAAAGGTCTTTGATGCAGCATAAGCTTTAAAAAATATATTGTTGCCTCCAGAATGAATATCCAACAATGTCATTCAGGGTGATTTTACACAAAATGTGGCAGATGAATAAATGCCCCCACAAGTATATAATAACATAGTCTCTTTTAGAATCTATTTCTGGTCATTAATTCTTCCTCTAAAATGTTACTCTTGTGTGAGCTGAGAATCAATCAGCTCTGTAAGACATCACCTGTTAGGAATGCAGATTTCTTCACATTTTGCCAGCAAATGCAGCTTACTCTGCTTAATTTGAGGTGTGTAAGATTCACATGCTTTTGATACCACATCCGTTTTAAGCATAGCCATAATTCCTGTTTAGATACAGTGCAGATATGTATATTACTGCCAGCTCTGGTTTTATTCTGAAATATTTACTTCATGTAATTTCATTTCAGCTCAAAAGTCAGATGACTGAGCTTTTGTTTGCCTGTAAAATAGCACAAGAATGTCCCCAGGATCTGATTCTTTAAATAGAACAAGTAAACTTTCATCCTATGAACTCATGGAAGTGTTCAGATAAATATGCTACTCTAGATTAATGCAAAGTTTAATATATTTCATATATAATTATTCTCTACTCTTCTCTTGATCCACTGTATTTTTATTAGTATGAAGTCTAGGTGCTGATTTTTGAACTCCAGCTTATTTATCAACTCTAAAAAAAAAAAAAAAAAAAAAAAAAAAAAAAAAAAAAGTGTTTTGGTTGGTAATACAGTTTGTTCGACAACTTGCATCAGTTCTAATGTGCTAGACAAAATCCATAACATGAATTCTTGGTTATCACTGCCTTGACACATTCCCTACTGCTACCTTTTGCCACATACTGTAACTGGACAAAGAGTTATGATGGTTCCACCTACTGAAGCATAGTTGCACTGATGTAATCTCTCATCATGCCACAGGAGACTCCTCCAGTGTAAAAATGGCTCTTTACACCAAGGAGAATTTCCTGTCTGTTATCATAAATTAAGATAAAAAAGATCTCTTTATCCTGGAATAAATGTTTATGGAAGACTTTATTGACTTAAAGGCTTTACTACACAGAAGATATCTTACTACAAGCTGAAGTGTAGATATAAAGTTTTACCTAATATTTTAAATCATTGCTATCACTTAACAACATATACACAATCATCATCAAGACCAATATTTTTTGAGAGTTACTGTGATACTGTTTGCAAAATTGCTGTTTCCAACACATAGATACATTTTATGAAGAGCAGCTAATCAAAAAACATAGTCATTACATTACTTGTTACTTTGTGAATACAGAAAATTTCTAATATCTTATGCAGTGTGGACGACTCCTCCATATCATATAAAAAAATGATTTTGATATCTCCCTACTGCCATTTCTATCCCACAGGTTTCCTATATGTTCATTAACATTTTCATGAAATCTCTGTAGTATTTTTCCACCAAGCACATGACATCACATTTCCCCTTGCTTTCAAGGTCTTAATATTCTAATATGGTGCTGAAGTTCTACTTGATTTTTTTGGGATAAAATAAGGTTTAAAGATCTTTTTTATGTAAATGTAGTGTGCTGTATTGTGCTTGCATCCAAAAATGACTTTTGATTTTGCAGGTTGAATTTAAAGAGAGAACACTATTTCTTGTAGCTTTTGTTATACTCTGCCAGTTTAATTAAGTTCTACCTTATCCCATGCTCTTCTTAAAAAGCATGGATCATTCTGGGCTCTGTAAGACTTGCTTATGCCTGCAATACCCTATAATGCTAAGCACTTAATCTCTAAGCTGTACACAGAAAATATTAGCAGTATATTAGTTATTTCTAACACCATTAAATGGCAAAAGAGTGGTTGCTTTTCTCTTTCAGCCTTCTTTATGATACACATTGTCAAATTAAATCTACTTAAAAAACATATTATAGCATTCCATCACAGAAATTTAAAGTGAAAATCTCTCGAAAGAAAATGTCTAGGTAAGATTATTCAAAGTATAGAATAGGAAATCAGAGCCTAATGAAGAAACTTATGAAAAGTTGAACCAGAAGAACAAGGCTCTCAGTTGTTCTCCAGAGTTTCTTCTGGCTTATTTTTTAATGCATTTACTTGTTAAACCTAGAAAAAAAACCTTGAAAGTCAGCATAATTATGTAATTTACTGTCCATTTGAATTTTTATGGAGTTTGAATACTTGTTCCAAAATTGTGCAGTCAAAATCATTCTTTTATGACAAGTATGGACAAATAGGTGGAGGTTTGCATGGTATGAAAAATTTGTGTCTTAACATATGTTCACAATATGTGAATTTTACTTAAGGAACCTCATTTAAAAAAAAAACCTCTAAAGATACCTTAAATTTTGCAAAACTATGCATTATTAATGTCATTGTGCATAATTTTCATATTGGAAAATCAAGTTTATGCAGATGCATTGATTCATGAATCATCCAGACTGCAATTCTCATTGAGTGAGATGACGGCATGTTCTTGCTGACTGTCTCAAAACCAAATGATTTCTCATGCTGGAATTTTTTGTAGCAAGAATTGACACTTTTAAGCAAGTATTCATGAAACATCATCTTTTCTTGAAAAATATTTTCCAAGAAACTATTTATAATGTATTCAACATCCTTTTATTTCCCATGGATATTAAGTTGTCCATGTTTCCCATGGATATTAAGATGCAAGAAAAGGCCATGACATTAGAATTTGTTCTATATCAAAATAATGCATCATTTATTTTTATGTTTAACAACTTTTGGGAGAGTTAAAAAAAATATTAATAGTTTCTATCTAAAACTTTTGGATTCAGGTGTTGTTCTTAATAGTTCTCAATATAGGTAGTGTGTAATCTGTAAAATGTCATTTGATTAAAGGAAAGCATTGCAGTCTACAACATGTTGATGATACAAATACACATCAGAATTCAGCCATAAAGGTTGATATGATCAAGCCATTTAACCACAGATGCCTGAAGAATGCTCATAAAACTTCACTCATAAAAATTATTCCTTTATGCAAATTGCTTGCCTCGCTTAACTGTGCACTTTGGTAGCATTGCTTTTCTGTTGCAATGTATTTCTTACTTAAAAGATTATTTCATTGCATTGAATTGCAGTGCTTTTATAACTGTCCTGTACAGAAAAATTTCAACCAAATTTTTTGATAAACAGATATGATAACTAGATGGCTACAGAAAAAACACAAATTAGTGAGAGTAACAAATCAATTATGGAATCATGTACTTGTGACTAAGAAGGACAATTCATCCTGGGTTACTGTCTAAATATTGATACTTTCTGGCAGGTCATTTGAAGCCTAGTCAAAATTAATTTAGGAAATTATTTTTACAAATGATTCAGGAAATGTATTACAAATATGCTGGCCTGACCTTGGCAAGCCACCAGGTGCCCACAAAGTCACTCTATCACTCCTGCTTCCTAGCAGGAAAGGGGAAAATATAAGACAAAATGCTCCTCTGTTAAGGTGAGGGTGGATGAAAGAAAAGCAAAGGCTGCACATGGAAGCAAATCAAAGCAAAAAGACTCATTCCCTACATCAACAGGTGAAGTGCAGTCGTTTCCTGGGAAGTAGAGTCACAGAATGCATAGCAATTGCTTCATTAAAATAAAGAATAAGTTCTTTCCCCACTCCCTTCGCTCAGTATTATGGCTCAGCAAATGCCATATGGTATGGAACATCCCTTTGGTCAGTTTGGTTCAGCTGTTCAGGTATGTTCTGTCCTAAATTCCTGCTCATCCCCCACACACAGGCCTTGAGGAAGTTGAAGAGTAGAGGGTGACAAAAGAACCCAGATGCTATGGGAGCATTGCTTAACAGGACCTCAAACACTGATGTGTTATCAGCACTCTTCTGGTCACTAATTCACAGCAGTGCTCTGTGAGGGCTACTGTGGGAGAAGTTACCTCTAATCCAGGCAGACCCAATAAAATATAAAATATGTAGACATAGATTTTCTAAAAATTCTGGACTACATCAGGTCTCAGGCTCAAGTATTCTCTTGATTTTATTTCCTATGTATTTTTTAATGTGTAACAGATGTTTTATATATTGTGGATTTTATAAATTTAGTTTTAGAGTTTTAAAATGATGTGCATAGAAGTTTTGCTCAAGTCTAAAGAATTCTTTAAGCACTTATTTCTACAGCCTGTGTTTTTAGATAATTTGTTGAATATAATTCATGTCTTGTTTATGTTTTGTCATAAAGTTTTAAGAGTTTAAAATACAAGTAGGTTTTTTGTTCAGAGGTTTTCAGGAATCCATTCAATTATATGTTTTAAAATACAAGTCCCTATTTAGCTATTTCAGTTTGGTTGACTTGTTAATTTTGTTAAAGGAAAATTGAAAAACTTGAGCTAAAAGTTGGAAGAATTTCCTTGAACTTCATCATTTTTTAAGAGAAAGTTTCCTCCTCAAGGGATTGAAAATCAATAAACCCAGCAAAAATAATTTTACTAGAAAGATTGTTTTTGCAGCAAAATCACTTGAACTTTTTACTTCTGTCTGTTTTGCAGAGGTTGCATAGAGAATTAGTCACAGCTGTAAACTTACTTTGTAACTCCTTGATAGTAGAAGTACACTCAACAATGTGTACATTTGTGGGTCTCTCATCTAGGTCCGATCATTTTCATAATGCCAAAATTACAAAGGAAAACGTTTTGACTTGTGGTTGCTTGAGTGGCCTCTGGCAGCAATTTAACTGCCCGTGGGCCTAGTGGCAGATGTGTATGAAAAGGATTGGCATAGAAGGTGAAAACAGCAGAATGAATTCTTCTTAACCTTGCTGTGTAGAAAATATTTACAAAGTCACTAAATATTTACAATATTTACTAAGATTTACAGTGTTAGTAAATTTTGGCACAAAAAAAAAAAAAATTGCTCATGCTGCAGCATTACAGACACAAGAAAGACTGTGTTTGTGGTGCTACAATTGTGATGTGAGAGTGTGTGTGGCCTGAGTTCGGAATTCTGAAGTTTTCTCTGGCTTAATGCTGTATAGCAAAAGTGCCAAAATGGATCCTACCTTACTTTTTGTGTGTTTACGTATCTGTGAGTAATTATATATATGTATCTGTGAGTAATTATATATGCAGCTTAATATAAACAAAAAATGCTATCATAAATAAACACTATAAAATGTAAGTGGCTGTTAGCTTTAAGTCATTTGATGTTTGTAAGGTTGTAGGTAATCATCCCTGTGCTGAAAGCAAGTGACCTCAACAATTAAATGCATCACCTGACCACTGATGAAACAATCACTTTCTTCTCCATGCTGAAGCTTTTATCTTTTTGGCAGTACTTTAGGCTCTGTGTAGAACAGTTTCCATACTCTTTTTTCCGCATCACTTCAATTACTTACGAAGTAAACATAACAATATTGTCTACTATACCTTGGTTTTTTTAGACATACTTGCTTAAATACTTCCCTTTTCCAAAATGTGGCTTCCATTTTGGTGTCTGTAATTGGGATATTGTATTTCAGTCAGCAATAGCTGACTCAAAAGACTTACTTTTGTATCCATGGTTCATTACATACCTGTAAATCATGCAACAAAAACAGCTCAAGAAATTATCTGGTAAAAATTAATTTAACCAGGAAAAGAAGAAAAGCTACTCACAGAAAAAATAAGTAAAAATGTATAGTACCCTCATGTTATTGAGAGTGGCTGAAAACTTAGGCATGGAAATTAAAATCTGTTCTGCTGTTCATGGAAAATGTTGCCTTTTATCCTTCTGTGTCCCTTTTTGCATCAGTGATCTTTGGCTTCTAAGTTAAATGAGTTCCTCATTTTCTGTGAATGCTGCAGTAATGTGATAATGAATAAACTGTGCATAGCCAGGCTGCTTTGGAAGATTCTTTTAAAACATGTCTGTGTGGTTCTGCAACTGGAAAAATTATGGGGCAGAGCTAAGAATATATATGCAGAAACAGAGCCACAATGCCTCAAAATTATAGGATGCAAAAGGAGTGAAATATTTGGAAAAAATTAAGTATCACAGTGTACATTGAATTTCATCTCATACGTAGCATAATGAATAAACAATTCAGAGAATCTAGAAATACTAGAATAAGTTCTTTTGAAAATGTTATCTTTCCCAGAGAAAGTTATTTTAGTGGATTTCTGTCTCTGAAAGTTTTTCTAATAGGTGTGTCAATGACTTTTTGACTTACCTGAGCCAGTTTTCAATATTTAGCTTTTTTACTTATCTGAGTCAGTTTTCAATATTTAGTACCTGCAAAGTACCTGTGGCAACCACAGCTAATTCTAAATAGCAAAATATTTAGGGAAAATATTTAGGTAAGGAATTAAATTGTTCTAAGATTAAGTGATATGCCTGCAGTAGTAAAGATATCCAACTTAGTTTACATCTGTTGAATGATTTGAGTGTGTCATACAGATGTGTCAGTGGTGAAACCAAGAGAATTCTTGCTGCCAAATTGCAAAGGGATGATAAAGAGAGCATTGGATGAAGAAGTTTCTGAATGGTCATGTCCAAAGAGCTGCAGTAATTTGGTCAGTGTCCAAGGGGAGAGTGGTGAATGATGTTCTCAAGGTCCTTATGGGGACATGTACTCCTCAATACCTTAATGGCTCTGACAGTAAGACACAGAGCACCCTCAGCAAGTTTGGAGATGATGTAAAGTGGTGTGCAGCTGACACACTGTAGGGAGGGGGTGACATTCAGAGGAACCTGACTGGCTTGAGGAGTGGGCTCAAGGGAACCTCATGAGCTCCAACAAGGCCAAGGACAAAGTTCTGCACCTGAGTTGGAGCAATTCCCAGTATCACGACAGGCTGGGGGATGAATGGACTGAGAGCAGCCCCACAGAAAAGGATTTGGAGAATGGAGTCTTCATCCAGTCTGTGGATAAACAATTGGGCATAAGCCAGCAGTGTGTGTATACAGCTCAGAAAGGCAATCATGTCTGACAGTACCAAAAGAAGCACAACCACCTTGAGGGAGGTGATGGGTCCAGTTCTGGGCTTGGTAATTCAGGAAAGACAAAGTACAACTGAGAAGATGCAGCTGAAGGCACAAAGATGATGAGACAGGAGTGTTTCTCTTGTGAGCAAAGTCTGAGAGATCTGGGTATGCTAACCTGGAGAACAGGCAGCTGAGAGAGGATCTCATAAAAACATACAAATATCTTAAAAACAGATGTCATAGACATCTGTCTACAACAGGCTCAGACTCTTTTCAGTGAAACCCGGTGACAGTAGAAAGGGCAATAGGCACAATTTGAAACACAGGAACATCCACCTGAATATGAGGAAAATGTTCTTTACTGTAGGAGTGACAGAGCACTGAAACGGGCTGCTCAGTGAGGTTGTGGAGCAACCTCTGGAGATATTCAAAACATACCTGGACATGATCCTGTGCAACCTGCCTCAGGTGAATCTGCTTTATCAGGGAGGTTGGACTAGATGACTCCAGAGCCCTCTTCCAACTCCAACCATTCTGTGACTCAGAATGTTTCTGTGTGATTCTTCCTCTCTACTCCATGCTTGTGAGTCTCTAGGATGAGCAGAGAAGTTGTGGTTGATGCATCACTGCAAGTGTTTGAGGCCAGGCTGGATGGGGCTGGGAACAACCTCATCTGCTGGAAGGTGTCCGTGCCCATGGCAGAAGGGTTGGAAGTAGATGATCTCTGAAGGTCCATTCCAATATGAACATTTCTGCGGTTCTATTAAATGAAAATATTAGTTCTTGGAATAATTTCCCATGTATAATATTGATACATCCTCTCTAATTTTGGAATTTAGTACTATGGTCACCAGCTTGCTTTATTTTAACATGATCCTACACTGCATCATGTAAAACCATGCGTGCATTTTAAATACTGCTTTGGTAAGGAAAATCCTCCATGTGTAGGCAATAATTTGCTTTACTAAGGATAATTTACCTTTCCAGTAAGAAAGGAAAATAGCAAGCCTTAA